>JAXQQM020079798.1:0-163047 GCA_034641835.2 Pinus albicaulis | reverse complement strand
CAGAGTCGGAGCCAACTCTCGGCCATTTCGGAACCCAAGTCTGATTTTTAAAACACCCCAGTTGGAACCCATAAGCCAAACCCAGCTGTACAACAATGCAACAGTAGTAAGATCCCAAAAGCTCAAAAGGTTACTCTGGAATGCTTAGCATGTAATTTCTCAAAAAGAAAAAAGAAAAAAGAAAAAAAAGCAAACGGTTTGAACAAGGATGCATGTATTATGTGCTTTGCCTCAAGAAAGTGCAATTTGAAAACTTGGGATTTCAAAAAATTTCTGAACTTGCTCAAAGCATTTAAATGGATTTTGATATGGAATATCAATGCATTTACCTGCACATGGGAAAAGAAAATTATTACACCCAACCCTCGCCACGACAAGAAATAACACCAAACTGAAAAGCTTAGGATTCAGGAAAGACTATTTCATGTGTTAGTGAGAAGCTGAAATGAAAACTCAATAATTGCATACATGAATGGCATACATTACATAATGCAATTTGAAAGTTCAGGTGTCAGGAGTGTTTCTAATCCAAGCTTCAAATAAATAGATTGTAATGTGAACTGTAATGAGAGAAACAAATCATAGAAGTCGCGGATTGGAATGGTTGATCTTTGGATACAGCTTTAAAAAATAAATTAAACATGAAATCGAGTATCACATTATAAATGAGATTTACACTCTCAGCAAAGGTTGCCTAAAAGCAGATTTTAAACTATATCTAGCTGGAGTGTGTTGATTTCCAATTTAGATATCCCAATAACCAAGATCCTAAATATGTTATTTTCTGCTTGCAGCTTAATTCATCCCTAGAAAAACATTTCCATAGCCACACAATTGTCATCTTTCCTTTCTTACAATCAACACAAGTTCAACTGAGTTCTTCAAAGGTTACCACATGAGAAATGATCCCAAGGACTTGCCTTAGGGAATATATGATAGAATGCCCTTGTGATTTGGAAATCTCATAACAAAAGCACAGATCTTAGAATGCAAATCGCCATAACAATAAAAAAGGCGCATGCTGACTTTAATGACCAATTTGAGACATGAGAAAATCTGCTGCAGAAGGTTTTGATACTTGGAATACAAAAAGAACTGAATGTTGAACACATCCGAATCTCTGGCCAGTCAGTAGTCCACTTCTGTCGTATTCTGATGACAATATTTACATGGAACCACTTCACCTTCGATAAGCCTTTCAACAGTGTTTGAAGGAAGGCCAATGAGTTCCAATGTCTTATCCCAAACCTTCATAGCAGTCCCTACATTGTGTGCTTCTGCTGCAGCATTTGTTGGACGACAGTCACCAGAAAAATATGGACAAACTGGCCAATCATCAGCCTTTAGAACACTGCAATACTCTGGAATGTCAGGATCCGTTGCCGCAAATAATGTACTTCTGGCACCTAGAAAAAACAGGCACCCACAGTCTTAAAAAGATTCAGCAGAAACTGATATTTGTAAGAACCTGAGAGAGATATCTATTGATTGTGATAATTAGAGAAACCACAAACTAGCTATTTCTGTTGGCTATAGGGCAACCATCAAAGTTCCATAATATAAACATGTCATATAATTCCCTGCAAGTGATGGTTAGTTTCGGGCTGCAAATAATTAACATTTTTTTAATTGGAACTACCTCACAAAGAATTTTCAGACTAATACATGTTTCATAAAATAAAAATGACTAACCTTCTTGAGCATTAAAAAGGAAATAGGGAATCAGGTGATAGCCAGTCTGCACAATTCGAGGTAAGTCCCGTGCCTGAGCACAAGCCAGTGCAGTTAGCGAAAAATGTAAATAACTCTGAAATGTTTTAAACATTGCAGGAACAAAGAGTTTGAGATTGAGTAATCAGATACTTACTACATTTGTCATAACCACTCCTGGAGAAACACACATTACATTTAGACCAGCTTCAGAAGGTAGTTTTCTCTGAAGCACACTGCTGAACATAATCTGAAAGAGCATAAGCAACAAATCATACATCATACTAAGTTGTATTCCAAAAACTAAAAAAAAAACAACAGCAAAACTAATACAAAACAAAAATTTTAAATTAAAATTAAAAAAAAGTTTAGATTGATGCAGCCTCGTGCACCAAACCACATTTGCATTTATAAGATACTAAAGAATATAACTACAACACATCAGTCTTTCGCACCTGTGCAAGTTTGCTTCCTGAGTAACCAATGACACTGTTATATTTTCTCTTTCCAGAAGTAACATTCAGGTCATTGGGGTCAACAAAACCTAAATGATGCATCTGTTACAGAAGACAAAAGTTGTGTCAATCATCACGACTCTACAATTCCACTGCAAAAATCCACATTCAACTGCCTACCAGCTTTTGACAAAGAATCAAAAACAATTGTAATGATTATAAGATATGAAACAGAAAGAATCTCAAGCTTGGCATGTAAATGTTAAAAATATTATTTTGTTTGATGCGGTATTGAACCCTCTATGCGATGGCCACCATTTCTGCCATCACTAGGACTAGCAAGTAACATAGAAGATATGAAACTTACATTTGAGTTGACATTCACTACTCGAGAAGGAGAACCCCTTATTAGAGAGGGTAGGAGCAAAAGAGTAAGAAGTGCCGAAGCCAGATGATTCACTTGCATGTGTTCTTCAAAGCCGTCTTTGGAAAAAGCCTGAGGTTCTGGCATATATATTCAAATATCAGATTCAACATTTTACCCAATTCATATATATCACCACATATCCTTAACCCCAACCAAGAAGCTGCTACATAATAATGCTGTGGTCCAAAAAAATTATTCTTGACAATGGTAGCAGTGTAAGAGAACTAGAATAACTTGTAAAGAATGATACAAAAATTACTGTAATTAAAAAAATTCACCGGCCCTACAACACTGACATGTGTTAATGCAGAAAAAATATTTAGTACTAAAATTTCCCATAACAACCATAAAACATAATAGGAATAACGTGGTATTCCTTAACACAAGATTTCCCTGGTTTATAATATAAAGATGGGCCAAGTTTTAGAAAACAAAACAGTTTTATACCTTTAATATTAGGATTGAACCTTTCCCTAGATATCACAATAACAGACCTAATATGGAAGGCTACTCCAAGTTAGTAATAACCTAGACTGTGGTGAAAGATAAATTGAAGAAAGCAAGCTGGAAATTCATTTATTTTGAGAAACAAAGGGAAGGCTACTCCAAGTTAGTAATAACCTAGACTGTAGTGAAAGATAAATTAAAGAAAGCACGCTGGAAATTCAGTTATTTTGAGAAGCAAAGGGAAGGCTACTCCAAATTAGTATTAACCTAGACTGTAGTGAAAGATAAATTAAAGAAAGCAAGCTGGAAATCAGTTATTTTGAGAAGCAAAGGGATTCAGAGACATTTCAAGAGTACCAATAAGAGAGTGTACTGATTGGTATATTGAATGGCAAACAAGGGAGTATTGTTGCAACTTGCAAGTAAACCAAAGTTGGGCAAAGGAACATAAAATATAACAATAATATGGAGGAGACCAGTTTACTTGTGTAAGAGGGTTGATTTTCAAAAAAACCCAATTAAACAAATCATCTTGTGCAGTTGGACTGGAAGCGAAAACATGGGCCTTATCATTAATCATTAGTCAAGATGACAACAAGAACATGAAGCAAAAAGGAATAATCAACTAAAGGTTAATACTAGTAATTAAGATGCAATGTAATAAAGTCAGGACAATAGCAGAGACAATGATCATATTAGGTTTGTTGTGAAATCTTTAGCTGATTGATAAATAAGCAAACTAAACTATCCATTCCCTTTAATGTGCTAAGAAGCAAAGTTTCTTGGATACTTCTATTATCCCCCAGGTAGTATCCGTATATGCCATACCTGCATCCAGATGACCTCCTCCTTTACCAAGGAAAATCAACATATCCCTGTACCCATTGTTGAAACTGTTTTCACCTTCATTGTGCCAACACCCGCACCCAAATATCTCTCTAATTAACAATTTTGTATTTGCAGTAAAAGATCTAATGTTGTGGATCTCTGTTTTTTTCAAATTGTATCCACATTAAATATAGCAGTGGCTTGGTGGCTGGCTCTACTAGCTTCACATATGGAAATCTATGCGAAGACTGGTACCTTAGAAATCATATCATTAGTAGTATAATCATAAAAATGAATCTGTGGACCACTGTAAACAGTTGGCAAAATGATAAACCAACATTTTGTAAAACACTGAAATTGGTAAAAAGTTAAAACACTCTTTTTCCTAATAATAAAATTATAAATCCTTAAAGATGTAGATCACCAAAGGATTGTCAATTTGTTAAAAACCAATGTCACCTGAAAGGGAAAAACAGGTACAACTTTTGAAATGGGTAAACTGTAAAACTATTGGAAATGGCACTTTTGAAATTCAAGGAATTGGAAAATGGAATACATATTATTTCATTTATATTTAATAATTTTTTGAATTTCCATGGATAATACAAAAAATACCTACTTCATAAAGGGCATGTTGGAATAAATGTTTTCCTGATTTTTTTCACCATGTCTTATCTGTTTGTGCTAGTGGATGGGTGCCAGTCCACTTATGAAAAGAATCAAACAAATTATATTTTGGGGGCACAACTGCTCCTTATGTACAACAAATTTGAAACTGTCAAGAAACAAACAAGGAAATGTTGCCCAAAGCTTTCATACTGGAGAGTAGTAAACATTTTCAGAGAGCCTCCAAGGGATTTCATACTGGTTTTTGTACCAGAAACATTTCTTGTAAGGGATGATGAGGCAGGGTCAAAGTTCCAATAACAAAGAATGAAACCAATTACAGTTTCCACAAACTTTTGTAAAGATATTAAATAATGCACTCTGGTAAAAGCATTGGAAATACTATCTGATAGAAGATTCTATTGATGATTTACCTCCAATAGAGAAAATTCCTGCATTATTTATCAGAACATGTAGGGGACCTTGTCGGGCATTCCAAGTTGATGCAAACTTTCCAACAGATTCAAGTGAAAGAAGATCCAACTCCATCACCTGTTTAAAGGAAGCTGTGGTATAAGTCTCTAATACGAGAAAATGCAAAAAAGTCTGCTCATTATAATGCTTATAGTAATAAAAGCATTTGCAATGCTAACCACTTCCAACCTAGCCTCTGAATTCAGCAACCATGAGGCCACTACCCAAATCTTGTTTAACTTTATATCCGATAGACATTCTCTTCCATTCATTCACAATGTTTATGGTCAAAAGCAAAGAAATTAGAAATATACGCTAAGATTAGCAGCATAAATTTCTAGGAAAGCCCAGAACACTGTTGATGCATGCAGCTGTATTGCTCAAGCAATCTTAGAAGTATGGAAGTTATCACCAGCACACAGAACATTTCTACATTTAACAAAAAGATGTTATAAATCGATGTCATATTGAGGTATAAACAGTAATGTTAATATGTTGACTCCCAAACCTGCACTTTGATAATATTCAAGTCCAAGCAATAAAAGTGCAACTTTGCGACATTGCCTATTGTCACTGCAAGTATTGTCCCTGTCACTTTAGGCAGGTTCTTTTCCAACTCAAGAGGGAATCCCTAATTAAGATCACCACTCTATTCTTAAGTGCTGGTTCACAAATCAGATGAGTGAAATGATGTGATTTTCAGGAACTTTAGAAGAACAATGGGTGAAAAGCAATCACGAGAAGTGCCATATCAAATGAGCTATGGAGTTAAGGACAACAAAAAACCCATAGAATGAATGGAGAATGCATGGTAAAGCTACTAACAGAAAACCCCACAAGCAGATATAAACCAGATTTATATGCTACAGCCAAGTAAAATGTTCAAAAATGATACAATCTCTTAACCAAGTCACATATACAGCTATACAAGACACCATATGTGAAACAGAGCTATTTGGACAGCCTTTTTTATCGAATAAACAACCAGCAATACATCATATCTCGAATCTGATTTCACAACAGGTTCAACACAACCATAACCTCATATTTAACCTGTTGATTTTTTGTGTAGCATCGGGAGATATTCCCGCATCCCAAGAGGTCACCTAAGTCGGCCTAGAAGTATCGTGAAAATTAAAATGAAAAAATTATTTCTTTGGGCATCATGTAGGCTCAAAAAGTCAAGTCGGCCCTACAACAAAAAGGTGTGTCCATTGGTCAAAATTCACACATTTGAGTCTTTGACTTGTGTTGATACATGTGACACTTCATTTTTACCAATTCAACATCACAACTTCTCTTTCCTATAACAGCCGCACGTGTGAAGTCAAAGAGGACGAATTGGAGGTTTGACTGAACTGATTTGGAGGTTTGACCGAGCTGATTTCTTGACTGGTTGACCGAGCTTTGACCAAGTTAATTAAGCTGTCTTATGACCGAGTTTGACCAGATTTGTTCGAGCAGCAAGAGGCCACATGTGCGGACTTTGACCACAGATTTCTGACTGAAGTTGACCTCAGGGGCCGCAGGGCCAAAACTGTTTTGACCAGCATTGACTTTCTTATTTTTGGCAATTGACCAGGCTTGACTGGTATTTGTACTTGGATGTTGGCACAGATTTCTAGACAAATTTGGATTTGTAAACCTTGCTGAAGAATAATTTCTCCTAGAAGAAAAGTTGTTGGGTTTTCTCCCATGTTTGGGTTTCCCAGGGAAAATTTGTTGTCTCTATTGTGCATTGTTGTCTCTTTATGATCTTTACCGTTTCCACTGCATTTATTGTTGAAATTTTCAGTGTATAATTGCTCAAATGATATCAGTGGCATAAGATAAACTGTTTGAAGACCATTAGGTAGTAAGTATGAGATTAGAAGATTGGTTTCTATTGTGCATCTTGTAGAATTCAACATGGTATCAGAGCTTTGTTGAATGAGCAGCCATCAAAGTCAGCCTAAGAGACAAGTGTTCAGTAGCTTGATTTGTTTTTGGATTTATTGTCAACATGGCACCAAGATTCAAGGTAGGTTAGATGGTGCCATCAACTTCAGATCATGGAAGATCAATACTCCTTATCTTGGAAGAGAATAAGCTTCAAGGTCATGTGGAGAAAATCATTGCAGAGGTAGAGGGTGTTGATGAGAAAGCCAAGTATCAGAAAAATGAAGCCAAGTTAAAGAGCATCTTGGTAGATTCCGTAAAGGACCACTTGATTCCTCATGTTGTTGCATTGAAGACTGCCAAGGAAGTATATGATAATCTAGTAGGATTGTATGAGAGCAGCAACACTAGTAGGAAGTTAACCCTAAGAAATCGTCTTCGTAATGTCATGATGACTAGATGACATCCTGTAGTCTCTTATCTTATGAGATTTTCCCAGATCAGAGATGAGCTTGTAGCCATTGGAGCCACCATTGATGATACAGAGCTTGTTACAGTGACTCTAAATGGATTTCCTTCTTCATGGGAGCGATTTATTTAGGGAATCTGTGCACGAGAAAGACTACCCACGTTTGATAAGCTATGGACTGATTATGTCCAAGAAGAGGCCAGATTGTTGTCTAGGAATAGCCTGCAGAATCCACAGCATGAAGAATCACAAGCCCTTGCAGCTCAAACAAGGAAAGGTAAGGGAAAAAGTAACTTTGGAAAATTGGATAAGTAGAATAAGGTAGAAGACCTGCTCCTGTTCAAGATCAGAAGAAGAAGGATATGTCAAAGGCCAAATGCTTCATTTGTAAAAAAATTGGACGCTATGCCTCTCAGTGTCCTGAAAAGAAAAGAAAGGAAAATTAGCAAACAACAGCAGCCAATGTTGATGATAATGATGATGAGCATCCACCTCAGAAGAAGTCAAAGGAATTCTTCCTTTAGGATCTACTTCTAGTAATGTTTGTGGACAGTTGTGCCTCTAGGTACATGACAAGGTTCCGAGTTCTGTCAAAAGAGAGTTGACAATCGTCAACAATTTCTTCCTTAATCAAGAAAATAAGTACTTCATATTTTTTCCTTGATTATTACTATTATTTTTTTATTTTTTGGTCAGCCTCCTGTCCTTGATTTTTGCTTGGTTATAATTTTTTCTTTCGTGGCATCCTGAGTGAAGTTTTGTAGAAAGGAAGAATTATAGAGACTACCAAGGCGATGATTTATGTAGAAAATGGAAGCATCAAGAGGTACCAAGCGAGGTTTGTGACAAGAGGGTTCTCCCAAAAAGAGGAGTGGATTACGAGAAGAATTTTTCTCCAATTGCTTAATGGTCATATTCTTGGGATCAAGCATAGACTCGGCAAGAGTGATTGATGTTCGAGAGGAAGGATTCTACAAATTGTTAGGACATCCAGAACCATGTCAGATAACCGGAAGAGCTTCTAGTTCTCAGGGAGAAAATAGTTAAGCAGGATGGAAGAAGCAGCGTTCTAAGAGGATGCTATGAATTCGTCAAATGCTCGGAGACAAGATGTCTCTAGGAGTTATATGCCTTCTATGAAGGGGCCATGTCAGACAGAAGAGTATGCTTCAGTGACAGAGGGAGCAACAATGGTAGAAGGACTTGCTTACGTGACAAAGGGAGCAGCTCATTGTACGAAGGGACTTGGCCTCGAGTTTTAGATGAAGGATCTTGGCACAGTGCATTATTTCCTAGGTCTTATTTTATCAGGTCTTATTTTGAGGATATTCGATATAATGGACTGTAAGTCCATGGCTACACCTATGGTGACCAATCTGAAGAAGTTAAGTGATTCTGCTTCAAATTCAGATTTAGTGGATCCCGTGATGTACAGACAGTTGATTGGATCCTTGATGTACCTGGTTAACACCATGTTGAATATTTTTTTTGCAATGAACACCCGAGCCAGTATATGGTCGAGCCAAGGCAGATACATTAGGTTGCAGCAAAGCATGTGTTGAGTTACCTGTGTGGTACAGTATGCATGTTGGTGTCCGTGGTTTGGCTGTTTGGCAAATCAAAAGACAAGGCAACATCAGAACCAATCTTTAGAGTTACAGGGTCTAGTCCTCCTGTTCTCAGAGAGGGATCTCTCAAAAGTTTGTTTGCAAAGGTTTATCTTCTGTGCTTTGAGTATTGGTTTTAGACTAGTTATTAAGTACAAGTGTTTGTTTGTTTGGTTGGATTGAATTGATACAACAGAACATGAAAAGTCTAGGAAAGATACACAGAATGGAGAAACATTTGGTTCATTGGGCAATGGAGTCAAGAAAAGGTCATAACAAACTCATCAAAGGATATGGGATATCAAAGGGCAAATCTAACTTGGCCACAGGATCCTTTTGTTTTTGGAATGAGATGAACATTAATGATTTGGAAAGAGAGGTTTAATTCTCAACAAAGGGAATTCGAAAGCATAATTTGAACAATAAAGAGCTCTTTGATAGACAGGGCTAACCATAAATTCTACAAATCACACCCTTAAGCAAATAATGATTTCAAAACAACTTTTAAAATGAAATCTAAGATTCGGGGAACACCCTATTTCCTCAAAGATTTATTTTAAAGGACTTAGAAACATAAAAGATTTACTGATAATTATAGTCATAGAAGAGGGAACACCTAAAAACATCTATGATCATAATTATAACGACCTTTAAGCTAACTGTTTAAGTGAGGACAAAGGGCAAGATCAAAACAGACCTCTTTGATTCACTGTAAGCAAAGAACTTCAAAGGGAGACTTCAATAACAGTTTTTAAGTGTCAACAGACAAGCAGGGAGAACCATAAATCATGCTGAAACCAAATGTTTGAACTATTAAGGAAATAAACAAGCATGAAGATTAAAGAGAGAGATTAAAGACTCTAAAATACTTCAGCAGAAGAAAACATGAAACAGTGAAGGATGAACAGGTCTAAGGTGCTTCCAAGAGTAATTTCTTAGCCTAAAAATTTCAACCTACTGTAGTAAGAAATTATGGAACATAATGAAAATAGAGGAAAACATAAAACAATTCAGAATACTTCACCAACAACTAAGCTCATGGATCCAATGATAGAGCTTTCTCAGGAACAAGCATGCAACAACATCATCAAGGTTTCCAAGACTTCAGTTTCTTCTTTAAATTCAACGGACTATGTATTTATTTTAGAGAGTTTCAGTATTACAACTGGTGATCAAACAACAACCAACCCCTCACTCATCTTCTACAGAAGTATATATAGAAGAATGAGGAGGTGAGATCTGATAAAAGATCTCCAATTACAATTAATACAGACTTAATGGCTTCTTGGCCTTTGGGGGGCTCAATGAAGAAACTTACATGGGTGTACTCTGTATTAAATGTTTTACATAAAGATTTAAGCTCGGTGGGAGCTTTTGTTGACCTTTGAGGCTCTGTGTGACGTCGAAGTAACTCTGCAGATGTTTTGTCATTAAGTTTCTTGGCAGAATTTACTCTTTGGCTGCGTTTTGAAACAAATATTTGATCCTGATCAATAAATTCGGCTTCTGATTAAATAATTTGAGGCATAGGTGGCATTTCAGCAGCTGGGAGGAATAAATTTGCCTTAATGTGGCGGTGGAGGCTTTCCTGTTTGATAAAACACTTAAAATTCTCTTCAACTATTTTTTAATCGGGGATTAGGCTTTTGATAAACATTCTTAGCTATGATCCCCGCAAAATCTGTCTTTAATCCTCTGTTCTGATAAATTTTGGTCTTCATCATTGATACTCTCTGACTGTGCCCGATCCATGGTTTTTGCTGGTGTGCAGGGCTCGTGCAAGGACGATATGGCATCAATGCCTGAGGAAACACTTCCTCCTTTGAAAATTTCCTGAGTTACGGCGGAAAAACCATAAAAACCCTGCACAATACAAAAACTATTAGAAAATCCATGCATTTATAGGTTTATTGCTGCGGAGGACGCGTGGGGGAAGCATGGCCGTTGGATGGCATCATCCAACGGTCGGGATTGATCGGGAGAAATCATAGAGAGGCGGAAGAATTGTTTAAATCAGAGTCGTCGATCGCGCAGAGATCGACGGTCGGGAGCGGAAACGGAAAGTCAAAGTAGAAGACGTTGACTGGGTGATCGAATTAGGGCGATGAAATGTGGGCCGTTGATTTGTAGATCAGATCGACGATGGAGATGCTCCAATGACCGCACCATAGCCCGGTTAACCTTCTGGCATCTTCGGTGAGCGATAGCCGTCGGTTGGGCGGCCTCAGATCGGACGACACGCATCAATATTGCGCCGGGTCCACGTCTGAATGTTAACACGCGATGGACGGCGGTTTTATGAACAGTGCCCAGGACAAGTGTCGGCCAGCGTATGGAATCGTTGCCAATCGAGAAAAAACTGCCGTTGCCCAAAGGCGGTGCGATGAATACCGCACGGTTTTCAGAATGGTGAGTGGAATGCGTGGACCACCGGGGAGACGGATTCCGCACCGTCCGATCATTAGATCAGATCGACGATGCGGAACGACTGAAAATTGGACCGACAGAAAAATCATAAAATAATATAAGGCCGACGGTTTTTAATATAAAACCAAAGGTTTTATACTTTGGTCGAAAAATATTTTATTTGAAGCAAATAGGCGCCCGTTTGCGGGGCCACGGGTTATATGGGAGAACATACGACCGGGGTTTAAAAGAGGAGAGGCTTAATCGCAATTGGGCAATGCGATAAGCGCTTAGAAGACTAGCGCTCGGTCTTAGCACCAAAACGCATGGAGGGAAAGGGTTTAAAGGCTTAGCCCAAGGGGGTTTAAGCTCATAATATATAAAAATATGATTTTTAATGGTTTTTCAATAGTTTTCAAAGGAATTTGAGAGTTTCGATAAGGCTAAGAGGGAGTCTTAAAACCTTATCAAGGGATTTTGAAGAAGGGGAAATGGGAAAAACATGAAAATGAGGGATTTTCATGGGAAATGGAGGGATAAAAACTGAGGTTAGTTTTGGAAGAGGGGAGAAAGGGAAATGGTGGTTGCAGCAGTATTCTTTCTTGGAAACAGTAGGATTTCTAAATGGGGAAATAGGCACAGTAGTGAATATTGGGACAGATGCAGGATGCCTTCAAGAGTCTTAAAGAGCCAAAAAATTTTAGTCATAAAATTTGTTCCTTGAAGGCTCCAAAGAGTTTTTAGCCAGCATTTGGTATAACAAATTTTATAGCTGGCTAACAGTGGCTCCACTTGGGGATGGTGCCTTCTTGAAGGTATCAAGAACTTCAGACTTGCATTCTCTGGGAGGCTGACCTGTGCCTCATCCATTGGCTACCTTTCCTTGGCTGAGATGATTTTTTCTGAAAACATATTAGCAGTCATAAAAACAATGGTTCTTTATCAACACAAGCTTCTACCTACCCAATCCTACTGATCTAACATTTTTTCTTCATTAGAGTGCACTTGGATTGGCAAAATATTTTCACAACATTTTTATTCTTTTGAAAGCATAAAACTAATCTAATTCTACTCCTTATTCTCCCTGAACTCAGATTAAACAGTTGAGTTCAGATGTTTCTCTACCTATTCTATTATCTGTTGGGATTAAACTGTCCAATAGACTTTTATTCTCTAAATTCTACAACAGAAATTGAAAAGAATTCAAGTCAGGATTGAACAGTATGACTTGATGCTGGTCTATGGCATAACAAACAAGCTGCACATAGACGTTTATTTTGCACAAAATTTAAAACAAAAATGGAAGGCTTGAGATCTGAAATTTGAAAACATTTCCTTCCTCTTTTCTACAACTCTGTTTTGATCTTTGTTTTGAGCTATCTTTGCTTTTCTTCTGGTTCAGGTTTTAATCTGATTAGAACCATATTTTTACATCTTTTGACTCAGAATTTGAAACAGATTTGAGTCATTTTCTCTTTGAAACTTTAGGTTCATATTTTGAGCATATTTGAACTTTTCATTTCTATCATAAACTATCTACTGATAAGCCAAGATTAAACAGTTTGGCAAATCGAATTCACTATCCTATCAGCAAAAAATTCAAAGCTAATTAGTCAAGGTTAGACTGTTTGACTAACTAGAAGTGTGTTTTTCAGAAGTGGCATTTGAGCTTGCACACTTTCAGATTTGTTTCTCTTTTTTGGTATGGGGCTATACATTTATTGTTTTTTACAATCTGCCCTCTTTTCTTTCTTTCTTTTTTTTTGTATTTTTTATTTTTCTAACTTTGAATGCAATGGTTAGACTATGATATTTACAATGAAAAATAAAATGCTTTGAAACTTAAGATTCTTGGCAAAAGTAATGCTTGAGCATCCTGCCATTGACAGGACCTCCATATAGATCTTCTCCATTCAATTCTTTCAAGAAAAATGCATTGTGACCCCTCTCAGCATGAATAATATAGGGCCCTTTCCACAAGTTCTCAAATTTTCCATGTTTTCCCTTCTCTTCTTTTCTTGAATCCCACTTAAGAACAACATTTCCAACTTGGAAATTGTTTGCCTTAGTCCTCTTATCAAATAGATTCTTCATATTTTCTTGGACTAACTGTGTTCTTTCATAGACTTCCTCTCTGGTCTGCTGTAAATGGATTGTTTGGTTGATTCTTCTCTGCATACCATTCTCTTCAATCTGCACTTCTTGAAGGAGCTTCATGACTGGCACTCCCAATGAGGTGGGAAAGATTGCATCCATGCCATAAACTAGCTGATAGGGGGACATATTTATTGATTTCTTTGTAGTTAATCTATCAGCCCATAAGGCATGAACCAACTTACTGTGCCATGATTTCTGATTTTGTTCCAACAACTTTTTAATGATATTGATGAGGCTCTTGTTGGAAGATTCAGCTAATCCATTTCCTTGGGGATAGTAAGCAGTGGAATGGCCCAAGGTTATGTGGTATTTGTAACATAAATCAACCATCTTCTTAGATTTAAAAGCAGCAGCATTGTCTGTTATGATTTTTCTGGGACAACCGAATCTGGACAGGATATTTGTTTCAAGGAACTTGATAATGACAGATTCATTAGCATTTCTGGAAGGTATAGCTTCTATCCATTTGGAAAAGAAGTCAGTGGTTGTGAGGATCCATTTATGTTGAGCTGAGGAGGATGGGTGAATTTCCTCAATGAAGTCTAAACCCCATTGTTGAAAAGGTGCCTCAACTCTGATAGGATGTAAGGGTAAGGGAAGAAGTTTTCTTTTGCCATCAAAAATTTGACACTTATGGCAATACATGACCAACCTTTGAGTTTCTGGGAAAAGGGTAGGCCAATAGTGACCAGATCTAAGAATTTTGTTTGTTGTGGCCTTCCAGTAGAGGTGTCCTCCACATTCTCCGTCATGCAATTCATGCATGATTTTTCCTGCATCATCTTCAAGTAAACATTTAAGAAAAATTCCAACAGCATTTTTCCAATATAATACTCCATCTAATATGAAAAAACTCAAAGCTTTTTGTTTCAAAAATCTAGCTTTAGTTTTAGACAGAGAAGGAGGGGCATTTAAATATAAAAGCACATAAACAATGTTAGCATACCAAGGAGAATTTAGAAAAGTTTCTTCAATAAAAGGAGCAGTGGATTCTTCTATTTCTTCCAACACATCTACCATATTTATGTCAAGTGCTTGGAAGTTAGACTCAGCCATAAGTTTTGCTAATCCTTGCCCTTTAACTAGTTTGGTGGGCCTAATTTCTAAGTCATATTCAAGAATAGTTGCAATCCATTTTCCCCTTTTACCATCGGGGTCTTGACTTAGAATGTCCTTGACAACAGTATGTGGAACAAAAGAAATTATGTGAGAGTGTAAAATATAGACCCTAAAGTATTTTAATGCTTTCACTAATGCTAAGGCTTGCTTCTCCATGATGTTATATTTGAGAGGAGCATCTCTTAAGGCCATACTAAAGAAATATATTGGTTGTTCGTGCCCCAAATCATTATTTTGAAGTAAAACTGCGGCTATTGTATGCTCAGATGCAAAAGAAAAGATGTAAAAGTCTTTGGTAAAATATGGACTAATCAGGACTGGTGTTTGAGTAAGAGCTTGTTTGACCAGTTCGAATGATTGTTTAGCTGGTAAAGTCCATTTTACACCGACATCTTTCTTAAGCATGTTTGTAATGTTTTTTAATAGCTCAGCAAGATTAGGAATAAACCTTCTCAGGAAATTAATCTTTCCGATGAAAGATTGCAATTCTTTGAGGCTCCTTGGATGGCTGATCTGCAATATGCCATCTATCCTTGTAGGGTCTATTTTGATTCCCTCTTCCGAAATTATATGGCCAAGAAGTTTACCTTCTTGGAGACCAAAGAGTGTCTTCTTGGGATTCAATGACAAGCCAAATTTCCTACACTTCTCAAAAACTTTTCTTAAGTGAATCAAATGTTCCTCATCAGTTTTTGAGAAAACGGTTATGTCATCAAGGTAAATGATTATGAAATAGCCAATATCTTCAGAGAAGGCTATGTCCATGGCCCTTTGGAAGGTGGCCCCTGCATTCATCAATCCGAAAGGCATTTTGACATACATAAAGGTGCCCCAAGGTGTGGTAAAAGTAGTTTTGATTTGATCACTTGGGAGCACTAACACCTGGTTGTAACCCGAGAACCCATCTAAGAGTGATATCCTTTTTGACCCAACTACCCTTTGAAGTATATGATCCATCTTGGGCAATGGGTAGTTGTCTTTTAGGGATGCTCTGTTTAAGTTTCTGAAGTCGATACAGAGTCTGATCTCCCCTGTCTTTTTCCTAACAGAAACTAAGTTTGATACCCATTCTGAAAATCTAATTGGTACTATAATGCCAGCATCATGAATCTTTTCAATTTCGGCTCTAAATAAAGGTAATAAAAGTGGGTTTATTCTCCTTAGTTTTTTTTTAAGGGCTTTTGATTTTCCTTCAGGGAAATCTTGTGTTGAATGGTGCTGGTATTGTAAGACTTTAAATCTTTGTATGCCTAGGCAAAAACATCTTTAAACTCCTTAAACAGATAAATGTATCAAGATTTTATGTGAGTTGGAAGAGTGCTGGACAATTTAATCATCTTGGGTTCTATTAGGGAGCCTATGTTGTGTTCTTCTATGTTTGTTTCTACAGGCTCCATTTTTGGTTCTTTGGTTACATCATTAAAGTCGAAAAGGTGTTCCAAAGGTGAGAGACCTCTTGGAATTGAACCGTTTTTACATTCTAAAACTTCTAGGTCTTTTTGGTCCACGTTGTCAATTAACTACCTTGAGAAATTCTCATATTAGTTTATATCAGCAGTGTTTTCTAGTCAATTTAGCGTCCTAAATTGCTAACATAAATTATCAACCAGGGCTAGTAAACTGATGAAGTGTGGTGCACTATATGTGCTTAAGTGACCTCTTCCTTACTTCATTGTATGTGTTTTTCTTATTGTTTTTGGGGGTTTTGTCTTTTTAGTACTTAGTACGCTACTCTATGTTCAAAAGATGAAATCAAATCTATGTCAAAAAGAAAAGAAAATGAAACCTTAGACTCAAAACAGAGTGTAAATTCTATCCCTAATTAGAAAAATGATGAAAAACAGAGCATTCTAATCCATGGATATCCTAGCTTGCAAATGAACATTCATGAAATGAAAAGTAACTCAAAACACTACAACTTAATCTGATTCATTTAGTTAGAGATTTGTTGGAAGAGCTTGTGAAAAAAATTAATTTTAATGCAATGAGGATCTCCTAAAACATAAAAGGAAATGCTGAAACAAACAGTAACTTAAAACATTATAGTGAAATCTCATTCATTTGATAGAATTTTATTGGAAGAGCTTGAGAAAAAGATTACTATAATGTAGTAAGGATCTCCTATGAAATGCTGAAACAACTTATAACATTACAACTAAATCTCATTCATGAGTTAGAGGCTTATTGGAAGAGCTTGTGAAAGAGATAAATCATAATGTGATAAGGATCTTCAATGAAGCAAAACAATCCATAACTCACAATACTACAACTTAGTCCCATTCGTGAATTAGAGGTTTATTGGAAAAGCTTTTGAAAGAGACTAACTACAGTATAATGAGGAATCTGATCTAAAATTGTGTGAACAAAATATTTCTTATATAGAGATTGACAGTAGGGGCTTTTACTGGTTATTTCACCTTTACTAGAAAGGATGAAACTAGAAGCTTCTGGCCCTCTTACTGACTCTGCCTAAAGAAATATAATGTAAACACTAAATAGATCTGACAAATGAGGATCTTCTTTTTAACTAAATAACAGAAAATGAAATGCTAATAACTCAAAATATCACAATTGAATTCCATTCATTTAATAGAGATGTATTGGAAGAGCTTGAGAAAGAGACTAACTGCAATATCATGAGGATCCTTTATCTAAGCAAATGACATGAAAAATAATGCTAAAAGCTATGATTTCAGAAAGCAATCTAAGTAAGGAAATATGACAAAACAGAATTGAAAACAATTTATCTAGAAAACATGTAAAACCTCCTTGAATAGCAGGGGCCCTCTGCTACCAATTTGGTGTAATCCTTCTTCAGCTCCTTAAAATTGTAATCAAAACACCATCAAGGAACTTCTTTATTGAAAAACTCACAAATCTACATCCCATTCCATCTTAAGCTTTGTTACAAAACACTCTCTATTCCTTTCTCTCCTTCTCCTATTTTTCACTATTTTTTCACTACCCATGATAGGAGAAAGCTTCTCCTATTTATAAAAAATATGAGAAGTTATCTCATTAATGGGAGTCCATGAATCTCTCCCTCCATCTCTAGAGTTACAATCAAAATAGGAAATGATAAGACACATGTCTTTTTAGAGTTTCAACACAAAAAGGAAATGAGACACGTGTCCTCATGATCCCATGATCTTCTCCCTCCATCTCTAGAGTTACAATCAAAATAGGAAATGATAAGACACATGTATTTTTAGAGTTTCAACACAAATAAGAAATGAGACACATATCTTCTTAGAGTTTCAATACAAAAAGGAAATGAGACACATGTCCTCATGATCCCATGATCTTCTCCACTCAAATTCGAATTTTGTTTTGGGAGGCCACATAAAGGTCTTTTAGAAGCTTCCTTTTGACCTACACATGTCACAAAACTCATAACACATATATAGATATATGAAACTATGTTAATTTTCTAGTTTCTAATCATAAATTCACTTTAAATACATAAAATAATTAACTTTGGAAAACAAGGATCCTAACCCATATATTTATGAAAATTGTTACTTGATGTAGGGTTTTAGGTCAGATGGATATGAAATAAGAGCTAAATGGTTATGACATAATGAGAATATGTATGAATATGGAAAACACTTTTGAGACTCAACAAGTGTGTTATTTCGACTTAAGTTTCTTCGATATATGGAAAATTTTCATTATGGCTAGATTCTGATGTTGGTATGTGGAAATCATTTTCTGATTTCAAGAAATCATCTATGTGTTTGTCTGAATCAAACACTTTCCAGTGATATTCGTTGTCAGGCATAGCAGGCCTATGTTTTACCTTCACACTGAGTTAATGTTCATTTATTTCAGGTATCTGGCAATTGTTGGTATTGAAAGCGAGTTCATTTGCTAGATGATTCGATTCTCTTGGAATGAAAATAAGTTCATACTTTTCAAAGGTTTTTAATAGATCAAGGGAAGCGTTTCGATACTCCCTAAGTCTTGGATTTTTAGCTGAGTATTCTCCTTTGATTTGTCTTATGATAAGTTCAGAATCTCCTAAGATTGATATCTTCTGGGCTTCTAACTGTTTAAGTAGTTGTAAGCCTAGGAGAAGTGCTTCATACTCAGCAATATTGTTAGTGCATGGGAAATCCAATTTGTATGAAAAACTCTGTTTTGTATTTTGAATCCACACACCTGCTCCTACACTTGTTTTATTACAAGATCCATCAAAGTTTAGGGTCCAAAGTATGTCATTCCTATTTTCATTTTCTTGTTGCTGTGATTGGTAATGTTTTGAATTTGATTGAAGGGAAGATTTGATTGTTCAGGTGAAATGATTGGGTCCATCTTTTCCTTATCTGGCTAAGTGATTTCATCTCCATTACATAAGATAAAGGAATCTAAACATGATTGAATAGAATAGATTGGTGAGTTGTTTGGTTTGTCTATGTTGCTCACCATGTATTTCATGTGGGATTCCCTGTATAGTCTTCTGTTTTGGTTAAAAATGGGAAAGGTGGCATAAGACATGTCCATTTGAAGGCTTCCCTGAAGTTTGGCTCCCCAAGATCTGGATAAGAGCATGCCATACTTAAGGGGAATGTCAGCTACAACTATGTCCATGACTAAACT
Source organism: Pinus albicaulis (assembly GCA_034641835.2). Classification (NCBI taxonomy): domain Eukaryota; kingdom Viridiplantae; phylum Streptophyta; class Pinopsida; order Pinales; family Pinaceae; genus Pinus; species Pinus albicaulis. The sequence goes on along the minus strand of JAXQQM020079798.1, from coordinate 143,865 downwards.
CTTAGCAGGGATTTGGGCTAAGTTAACACACAGATCTTTGATTAAACCCAAACACTTGACTCTGCTTGAGTCAAAGGAATACAAGTCTTTGTATGGCTTAGTAATTTCTAAGCCTAAGCTTTCCATCACTACTTTGGGCATTAGATTGTGTGAAGCTCCTGAGTCTAACATAGCATTGTGTAAAATTTTCTCATGTATGTTCAAGCTAACATAGAAGGGAGGGATAGCCCCTTCTTGGTATTTTCCTCCAACTTCTGGACCAAACAACAACTCTGGTTTGTCATCTGTCAAGTTTAAGGTGTCAGTATCGTTTCCTAAGTTCAAAGCTTTCAAAACTTGGTTTTTGTACACCTCTTGGGTTACTAGTTCAGCTAGGGGGATGGTAATTTTTATCTTAGAAATCTCTCCCTCAAGGCTGAAAGGAATAATTGAATTGTTTGTATTTAAATCTGTTTTTTCAATTGAATTCTTTTCAGCAACTTTGATTTGCTGAACCTTGTTTGGACTGGTAATTGGGACAGTTTTATTAGGACCACTAGCTGAAGTGCTAGGGGTACTCTGTTCAACCTTTGGCTGGACACCTTTATCTTTGTTTAAGTCTGGTTTCTTAGCCAAAATGTTGGTTTTCTCTGCTGTCTTTTTGGGCTGGTTTTCTGCGTTTTTCTTGACAACAGTGCTAGTGTTCTTATCCTTTGAATTATCTATGTTTCCCTTGCTCCTAAGATCATACTATTTGTGTACCTCCATGATTGCATTTTCAAAACCCAATCTATAGTCATCAGAATCTTCATAGGTATTTGTATTTTGATCATAAGAGAAGAAATCTTGTTCTTCCTCGGTGAGGAAAACATCATCCCCACTGTCTGATCCAATCAAGTTTACATGAGATTCTTCCAACCTTTCCAACTCCCTATCTTCTTCATATTGATCTACATAGTTCTGTTGAAAGGGAGGTCTAATCTGTTGGTCACTTTCTTTTTGCTTATCTTGATTGTTGTCCCTTCTATAATTCTGATTTCTATTTCTGTTTTGGGAGTTGTTCTGATTGTCTCTTGGCTGTGTTCTCTCAAGTATGCTCATCCTTTTCATGATCTCTTCCAACATCTGTTCTGTCTTTGAGCTAGATGTGGAGGGTGTAGTTTCATCTTTATAAGTTACCCTCTTCTCTGATCTCAACCTATTTCTTTTCTCAATTATGTTTGCTTCTATGCTCACAGCTCCTTTCTGCATGTCTTCTAAGGTTAAGTAGTCCCTCTCCCTTAACTGATACATCATGTCCACATCAAGGCCTTCGAGATATCTTACTAAGGCCATGCCTTGAGGAGGATTCATGTGAGGTGGAAGAGCATTATAAACGCTATTGAACCTAGTGGAGTAGTCAGGAACACTCTCTCCTTGATTTCTCTTGAGGCTGCTATATTCTGCTAGTATTTGGAGAGGATTCTTTTTGAGTTCCCATTTGTTGACGAATGTTTGATGCAAGGCGGGGAGATCATTTATGTTGTTAGGAGGTAAGTTTTTAAACCATTTCTTTACATCTCCTCCTAAACTTTGAGCAAAGATCCTCATTTTCACAGTTTCTTCCTCTATCTCCATGTAATCAAATGCATCTCCCATCCTATCTACATGTTGTTGAGCTATTGTAGACTCTTTTCCAGTGAAGTGAGGGATTTTAGATTGGTAATCATTTGGTAAGGGAAGTAGAGGTTGTGGTAACAATAATGGGGCATACCATGTTGCCATGGCTGGAAATAAGGGTGGATTTACAAGAGGTGGATTTACAGTAGTGAAAGTGGGCTGAACAGGAGTGTTTTGCACAGTGGTAGTATGAATTGGAGTGGAAGAAAAACTTGGGCCAGCAAACTGATTTTGAGCAGACTTGTTATGAAAAAGGCTAAAGTGATAAAGAAGCTGGGAATCAGGAGGAGTGGAAGGTGAGGCTTCTCTACTGAAGCTTTGTTGCAAATCTGCAATATCAAGGTCAGTTTGGTTTAAGTCACCTTGAGATCTGGTTCTAAAGATGTTCTTTGTATGATGTAAATCAAAGTGTGAATCCTCTAAGACCACAAGGTTTTTAGGGACAAAATTTGTTCTTAAGAGGCTCCTATTAGCAGCTGAATTTCGAGAGTTAGAAGTTTGCCACAAAATTCTCTCAGGATTGTCAATGATTAAAGGAGGATTTGGGTCTGGATGGGATCTAGTATTGATCCTATGTGAAGCTAGACTGCTTTTCAAAAATGAGAGAGGTGGGGGTTTTAGGGACTGTTTTTGGAAGCTTCACCTCTTAGGATGTTTTGTCTAAAATGGGACTAGGCTTCTAAACTTTCTTCAAGGCTGGTTAACACAGTCTTAAAGAGATTTGGGAACCTAGATGAGTAATAGGCCTACTAGGGCTAGTGGAGTCGCCAGGTGGAAACTTTTAGTTTTTTATGAAGGTAAGATATTGGATGGTTCCACCACCATGCTTATTATGAAGCCAAATTGAAATGTTTTGGGTTTTTCTAAGTTTCTTGATCTTATAGGTTATGAGAGTGTCATAAATCTGACTTAACACTTAGCTAGGGTGTCAAAACATACAGAGTTCACTCTTATGGCTTGGTAACTGCTTCCTTCAAGGTTTGATAAGGTTTAAAGAGAATCCTAAGGGTTACTTAGTTTGTCACTGATTCAATTAAGTCCTATCATGATTACCATTGCCTGGTAGTGCTTGAGGGAGGTTACTTATGTTATACTTAGATAGTGAGTGTTTTGTTTTGAAGATTTTACTCAGGGTCCCACCATGATCGCCATTATGTTGGTGTCCCGTGTTTTGATAGTTTGGAAAATAAAAAGACAAGGCAACATCAGAACCAATCTTTAGACAATCTTTAGAGTTCCAGGATCTAGTCCTCCTGTTCTTAGAGAGGGATCTCTCAAATGTTTGTTTGCAAAGTTTTATCTTGTGTGCTTAGCATATGGATTTTAGACTAGTTATTAAGTGCAGGTGTTTATTTGTTTGTTTGGTTGGGTTGACATAGCAGAAAATGAAAGATCTAGGAAAGATATACGGAATGGAGAAACATCTGGTTCATTGGGCAATGGAGTCAAAAAGAGGTCATAACATACTCATCAATGGATATGGGATATTAGAGGGAAAATATAACTTGGCCACAGGATCCTTTGGTTTTTGGAATGAGATGGACATCAATGATTTGGAAATAGAAATTTAATTCTCAACAAAGGGAATTGGGAAACACAGTTTGAACAATAAAGAGCTTTCTGATAGACAGGGCTAACCATGAATTCTACAAATCACACCTTTAAGAAAACAATGATTCCAAAACAACTTTTAAAATGAAATCTAAGATTCGGGGAACACCCAATTTCCTCAAAGATTTTATTTCAAATGACTTAGAAAACATAAAAGATTCACTGATAATTGCGGTCATAAAAGAGGGAACACCTAACACATCTATGATTACAACTATAAAGACCTTCAAGGCAACTATTCAAGAAAGGACAAGGGGCAAGATCGGAACAGACATCCTTGATTCACTGTAAACAAGAAACTTCAAAGGGAGACTTCAATAACAGTTTTTAAGTGGCAACAGACAAGCAGGGAAAACCATAAATCATGCTGAAGCCAACTATTTAACTATTAAGGAAATAAACGAGCATGAAGACTAAAGAGAGAGATTAAAGACTCTGAAATACTTCAGCAGAAGAAAACAAAAAACAGTGAAGGATGAACAAGTCTTAGGTGCTTCCAGGAGTCATTTCTTAGCCTAAAAATTTTAACCTACTGTAGTAAGAAGTTATGGAACATAATGAAAATAGGGGAAAAACATTAAACAGTTCAGAATACTTCACCAACAGCCAAGCTCATGGATCCAATGATAGAGCCTTCTCAGTCACAAGCATGCAACAACATCATCAGGGCTTCCAAGACTTCAATTTCTTCAACAACTTCAACAGACTATGTATTATTTCAGAGAGTTTCAATATTAAAACTAGTGATCAACCAACAACCAACCAACCCCTCACTCATCTTCTGCAGAAGTATATATAGAAGAATGAGGAGGTGAGATCTAATAAAATGATCTCCAATTACAATTAATATAGATTTAATGACCTCTTGGCCTTTGAGGGGTTCAATGAAGAAACTTACATGGGTGTACTCTGTATTAAATGTTTTTACATAAAGTTTAAGCTCGATGGGAACTTTTGTTGACCTTTGAGGCTCTGTGTGGCGTCGAAGTAACTCTGCAGATGTTTTTCATTAATTTCCTTGGCAGAGTTTCCTCTTTGGCTGCGTTTTGAGACAAATATCTGATCCTGATCAATAAATTCGGCCTCTGATTGAATACTTTGAGGCACAGGTGGCATCGTAGTAACTAGAGGGATCAATTTGCCTCAATTGTGGCGGTGGAGGTTTCCCTGTCGATAAAACACTTCAGATTTTCTTTAAACTGTGTTTTAAATCGGGGATTAGGATTTTGATAAACATTCTTAGCCATGATCCCCGCAAAATCTGTCTTTAATCCTCTATTCTGATAAATTTTGGCCTTTGTCACTGATACTCTCTAACTGGGCCTGATTCATGGTTTTGCTGGTATGCAGGGCTGCGCAGGGTTATGTGGCATCAATTGCTTCATGAATGATTGATGAAAACGTGGATTTAACATCTGTGAATGATTTCCCCTGGTGAATTGAAGGCGGGAGGATCGTCGGCCTTCGTTTCTGAATTTTCTTCAGAAATGGCGAAAAAACCATTTAAACCCTGCAAAAACAAACAAGTATTATAAAATCCGTGCATTTATAGGTTTATTGCTGCAGAAGGCATGTGGAGGAACCGTGGCCGTTGGATGGCATCATCCAACAGTCAGGATTGATCGGGAGAATGGCGTAGTGAAGGCGGGAGAAAATTTTGAATCAAGGCCGTCAATCGCGCAGAGATCGACGGTCAGGAGCGGAAAATGGAAAGTCAAAACGAGAAATGTTGACTGGGTGATCGAATCAGGGCGATGGAATGTGGGTCGTCGATCTGCAGATCAAATCGATGGCGGAGATCAATTGAATGCCATGCCGTAGCCCGGTTAACTGTCAGGCATCTTCGGAGAGCGATAACCATCGTATGGGCTGCCTCAGATCGGACGGTGTGTAGCGATATCGCGCCGGGTTTGCTGCCGAAATTTAATGCGCGATGAGGGGACGGTTTTCAAATAGTGTATGGGACGCATGTCGGCCAGCGTATGGAATCGCTGCCGATTGGGAAAAAACCGTTGCTGCCCAAAGGCGGTGCGATGAATACCGCGCGGTTTTTGGACAGGTGAGTGGAATGCGGGGACCACCGGAGAGACGGACTCCGCGCGAAATGAATTAAATTTGGAACTGGCAGAAATTTTATAAAATAATAAAACCGACGATTTTTTAATATAAACCAAGGTTTAAAATATTATTTACGAAGCGGCTTGCCCGACTACAGGACCTTTGGGTGTATGGAGGATAATATGACCGGGGTTTATGGAGGAAGGGGCTTAAGACTTAGCCCGAGGGGCTTAAGTCCACACCATAGAAAAAAAATATATAAATAAATAAAAATAAAAATAAAAATAAATAAATAAATAAAAAATAAAAATAAAAAATAAAAAATAAAAAATAAAAATAAAAATAAAATAAAAAATAAAAATAAAATTAAATAAAAATAAATAAATAAAATTAAAAAATTAAAAAATTAAAAATTAAAAAATTAAAAAATTAAAAATTAAAAAAATACAAAAATGTGATTTTTATGGTTTTTGAATGATTTTCAAAGGGTTAGAGGGGTTCCGATAAGGCAAAGAAGGAGTTTTCAACCTTGTCAAGGGGATTCTGAAGAAGGGGAAAAGGGAAAAATATGAAAATGAGGGATTTTCATGGGAAATGGAGGGATAAAAACTGAGGTTAGTTTTGGCAAAAGGGGAAAAGGAAAAAGCTGTTTGCAGTAGTATTTTTCCTTGGGAATCAGCAGGATTTCTGAAGGGGAAAAAGGCACAGTAGTGAAGATTGGGACAGAGGCAGGAGGCCTTCAAGAGTCTTCAAGAGCCAACACTTTTTAGTCATAAAATTTGTTCCTTGAAGGCTCCCAAAGTTTAACTAGCATTTGGTATAAGTTTTATAGGCAGCTAACGACACATAAGAATATTTAGTTAAGAGAATAGAAGATTCCATTTGCTACAATAGTGAAATTTTCACATGGTTTCGGATCTCTTCTCAATACACAGTGGCTTAGTAATAAAGGAGAAATGTGCGGCTTGAAAAGGATTCTCTAGGAAAAAAATTTGGATCTACTCACAGGCCGACGAGTGCAAATTAGTAGAGGTGGGGGTTTGATTTTTTAATTTGCCGGTAGAAAAAATTGAAAATCCTCTTGTTCTTCGATGATATGCGCTAGTGGTGTTTTTGAGAAGAAGTTCTAGTGTGAAGATCAGAGATTCCATTAATGTGGGTGCAATGGTTTTGCAACGGTTTTCTAACGACACTCTCATTGGCCCGGGAGGAAGAGAAAAAATACACGGATGGGGTATTCGAATTTCCCTTGGGGTTTCCGGATATAATTTTCTAGAGGAAATCAAGTTTTTCATAGAAGAAAAAGTAGCTACAAATTTTATGCATTCGGAGAAGGGAGTGTGAGTAGTAAAGCGAAATTCAAAGTAGGAAAACATTGTAGCTCTACAAGATTGAAAAATAAATAATATAAAAGAAAATTATGATGAAAAAAAATCTCAACTTTCATATTCCAAAGTACTCCAAACCAATTCAACTTGTGAGTGCGAGTTCTTGCCAAAATTTCTAAATTAACAAGATTCAAATCTTCAAAGGTTGATAGAGTTAATAATAACACTAGAAATGTTGTTATTAAAGTTGATGATCAACATATTCATCGAATTCTTGATGAGCACTAACATTGTCATCGAGTTGGTGGAGTGTATGAAGACCAAATGTTTTGATATGCATATTGTTAGTTTTTGTAGAATCAAAATGGTGTTCTAACTTAGATCTCAACTTGTTTTAGAAGTGAGAACATGAGATATTCAAAACCAGTAAATTTTTGCAAAAATAAACTTTGTAGAAATGCCTTAATTAAATTAATTAGCGAATTTATTTTTTTCCTAAGTCTAACTAGAAGAATTAGTTAATTGATAGAAATTAATTAAGGAAGGTGAAGAGTTCTATACAAAATCACATGTATTGAGTTTGAGATCGATCTTATCCATTGATGGGGATCTATCTTGCTAATGCGTTGGTTCCTGTGAGAGAATATAATATTAGGATGATGGGGATGAAGAACATATATTGTGAAACGAGTGAGTTCCATGAGATCAAGCCTGGTATTAAGTTGAGCATGGAAGATGAGGTGATCCGAGGAAAGGAAGATAAGTCAAGAAGACGAAAAGATAGTGATTCTAGAGGAAATTTCCATTGTCGAAGAGAGTCAACGGCAAGAGGGTCGAGCTTTTCCTTAGGCTAGAACTATGCGGGAATTTGCGTAAAAAAATTCGGAGGAGCTTGATTTAGCTAAGGAAAGTGATTCGATTTATTTGGTGGCCACAAGAAATTCAGAGTCCAAACAAGTCATTTTAGAGGTTGGGGAGTTATACTAAACGATATCATGAGAGAAACTCTTAAACTGTCTGATAAGCATGTACGAGAGCAATGCGGGCTATGAGGTGTTCGAAACAACCAATTGAGCAGTCAAACTAATATTGGTATCAATTAGAGACAAAAATTGTCTCTTCAATTTTTAGCTGATTATTTTGTTGAGGATTGTTAGTTTTAGCATCCATATTTTGTACTCGAATTTCACTTTTGCACGCCATTATTATAAAACCCTCATTTGTTGCATTGGTTTTGTGTGTTTTTCTAGGGGAAATTTGTTCAAAAATAATAGTGTCAGGTACACTCTTTCTCATCGAGCCATGTAGCCGATGCCTCTTGATCTTTGACCTGTCTTCTTTTGCATTATGATGTGGGTACTCCCATATTCTATATGAATTATGCATCAATATGTATGACCCCTCTGTGTGATTCCTTCCATATTTGGATGTCTGCATGAGTGGGTGCTTTCACACTCTACTTCCTTGTTTTGGTTTCTCACAACATTAAGGTTCTTCCTTTGGAGCTAAGATATCCTCATCACATGTTTTGAAGCTCCCTCTCAAGGGAACATCTCATGGCTTTCTCTTCATCAAAATTCACATCTCTGAACAATTTTATTCATTTTGTGAGATGTATCATTGTACCCAAAAATATGCCCAACTCGGTCGTTGCCCTCTATATTTTCTAGTGCATCCTTGGAAACTTGCTGTGTTAAACTAATGAACTAAGTATTACTGAAGCGTGCCACATTTGGCTTCTTACGAAAATATTCAGCCACAGTGTAATCATCCGAAGAATCTGAAGAGGACTAATTTTTTTCACATACACCATTGTGTTGCATGCTTCGGCACACAAGTGCGGTAAGCATTCAGAGCCTAGATCATGCAAGATCGCTCATATAGCTCCACAATAATTTTTTTCTTTATTTCTACAACCCAATTTTGTTGTGGGTTATGGGGTGCTTTTAACTCCCCGTCAGAATTCCTTCTTGCCACAAGAAGTTCTTAAAACTACATTCGACACATATTCTCCACTATTATCTCTCATGAGAGACTTCATTTTCACACTGTGTATTTCTCAACAAGTGCTTTAAATTCGAAAAATTTTTGAAAGAACGTTTAGTCTTCTGCATGAATAATATCCAACACTTACATGAGAAATCATCTAAAATCTATAATACATGTGCTTGGACATGGAGGATGTCAAGAATGGTCCACACACATCTGAGTGAACTCTTTCCAGGATGCAACACATAGTTGTCCTTATCATGAAGGTGGCTTTGGTATACTTCCCAATGTACCTTCTTTGCATGTATCCTTGATGTGCACACTTGGGAAGTCATGCAGAAATTTGTTGCATGATCTTCGTCCTCCATGGTGATAGTAATTGATCTCCTGCCATAATTCTTGATGTAACGACTATGCATCTTCTTAGCTTTTGTACTCAAATCATCAGAGTCTTATACATCCTATTTGGCAGGGTTCTTCACCCAAACCCCAATTTTATTTACTTTTCGTAATGACTGTGACAAAGAAAATAGCTTCCTTTTTCTAAATATCACATCGTAGCCATGGTCTTCTGACATAGAAAGCCGGAACTAAATTATTCTTCAAAACTAGAACATACATGACATATTTCAATGTGAAATGAGAATCAGACCGCCTATGAAAAATAACGGTATCGATGTCGGTCGTAGTACTATCCCTTCCATCATCTCCATCTTGATGTGCATCTGAGAGTCTTCTCCTCCAAATCAACTGAATAATTCTTTGTTGTCATTCATATGGGCCAGAGCTCCACTATCCATATACCACGCACGACCCATCATCGATGTCACCATGCATCTAGGCGGGTAAAAATAAAACAAGATTGTGAATCAAGAGCTTCACTTGAAATACCTCCCTCCACAGTGATTCTTGTGGCCTTCTTGTGCGGACACTTCCTTGTGCATGTCATGCAAATGTGGCCAGGTGAAAACAATTAATCTTCAAAAATTCATATTCTTGCCTTCCCCAATAGAGACAATCTACTCTCCCTTTGGATTGAGATTTCTCCCTTTCCCTCTCTTTGTAGCATTCATCCAAGAGGAAAATTTATCCTCATCATCATGTGCTTGGATGAGGATCCATATCACATTTTTTCACCTTATCTTGTCTTGCACCAAGTCGGACCAAATGCTCACTCCACAGGTAACTTTTTCCTCCCCATTTAAAATCTTGGTAGTTGTGTTAGCTCTTGGGAAGGCACACAGAAGTGTTAGGTTGGCCAAATAATCTTAAGAAAAGTTGCTCAACACTCCCAAAGCTCATCTAGATATTGGGTGAACAGTGAAGTATTGTAATTGCAATATTCTTGTACTTTCCATATTTGATGCCAGAAGCTTATCTTTTTGAGTGCTGACACCACAGCTAGTCCTTTATATTTTGAAAATTTTTTTTCAGGCCTTCCACATTGCATAGGAGTTTCCTTCTTCGGTGTTCGAGACAATACGATCTTGAACTACTTCCGTGTACATCCTTCTTGCCTTGGATGCATTCTTCTTCCGTGCAACACCAAAGTATCTGTTATTATTAGTAGCCATAAAAATTTATATTAATTTATTCCTTCAATCCATTATATTCATAGAAATTTGAATATGATACTATTGTTAGATATTCTCCTAATCACCTGATATTTTATCTTCATACACAATACTGGGAATCTCTTCTATCGTGAACCATTACATGGAAATAAAATCAATTGCATGCACACATTAAAACCACGAAACAATCACACATATGAACACAATATTTAATGGAAGCCTAAAGTGAAAACCCCAACTATACATGCTATTACCTGTCATGGATATCATGTAACAATAATTGTACAAAGAAAAATATAACAAGCTCTGAGAACAACCTCTTATTATTTTTCTCCAAACTAGGTCTAGCCCAAGCACATAGCAATATTTTGCCACTTGATAAGCACTCATATTGTAATCAATGTTATGGGATGGCTCATTAAATAAAATAAACCACCTATGACTTTGCTCTTTGCACAATGTAAACAGGCTTCTCAATCCTTTGGTTATTTGCAAATATGCAACGATTATAGTCTAGCTTGATAGTTAACTTTGCTCTTTCACCTATTCCCTTGCTGGTCTCCTTTGACCTCCCTTATTTGAATTTAATTGGTACTCATTCTTTAGTTGATTAATGATTTATAATTGTGAATTGTTAATAGTGCATTCACCTCTCACTAATTGTATCAATTAGTTAATTTGGATCTATAAATGACTCAACTATGTTTTAGATTAGTTAAGCCAGAACCTGACTCAAGGTAACTTCCTCAATCAACTCCACCAAACTACTGTCACATGAGTTCTAATAACATCACTTTAATAGCTCCATAACATGAATAGCATAATTCCTTTTTTATCTGTGCCACATACGTACACTTGCTAAAGTGCTCAGAGAATAAGATAATGTTTAGAGTCTAAATATTATTAAGAATATATGTCGACATATCTATTTTTTAGACGCAATCTAAAAATAGATTCATGATATGTCTAAAAATAAATTTAATGTTTTTCACAGCCTTGACCAACCATCCACCTACAAATAGCATCACGACTCATAGAACATGATCCATATATCTAAAATATACATAGTCTAAAAATATACATTGCGCCAAAAATAGCTTGCGGGCCCACTTAGCGGCGACTTTCTTTTCTTTCAGCTGTCATCTTGTTAAATCTCAACACTCCCTCTCAACAAGATAAGGATTATCTGCAACCCCTATCACCTTTGTGGTATTCGAATTGCTCTGGTGAGCACCTTCGTCGAAGATATCGACATCACGATCCTCAGTGAATATGTAAATATATGATCATACATTGCACGCAATCTACGATATGATGATCACAGAAATGTCAATGTGTTTAGATATATCATGAAATGCTGGATTAGCAGGAGTTTGATGCAACTCGATTATCACAATAAATCACGATGGGCTCTAAGTGTGAACCAAACGCTGGCAGGGATCTTCCTCATCCATAGCCTCGCATGCAACCAAACTGTTTGCCATGTAACACTCGGCTCTGTGGGCAGGTACACACGGATCTCTTCTTCTGCTGTACCAAGAAAGCGCTGTCGACCCGATGTTTGAAAATCCCTCTGAGCCTGTGCTGCTTCTGTCAGATTGGGCTCCTGCACCAATCTGCATCCAGTGAAGCCACACTGCTTCCTCTGTAAGTCTGTCTGTACCATAATCCATATCGATGTGCCTACAAGATATCTCCAGCCACATGCTTGCACCTTCGAGAATAGCTTGGTTGGCTTAACCATAATGAAAGACTGGTTAACGACATAGCATATGTCGAGTCATGCTGACAGCGGATACATAGAACCCACCAGCCTCGATAAACGGTGGCATCCACTACCTCACTTAGTAGCATCCTCCTTCCTCCATCACGGGGAGAAGGTATCAACAACTTGGCAGCCCTGCATGTTGAACTTCTCTAGTATCTCCGTGTACTTGCCTTGAGAAACAAACATTCAATCAACTGGCCACCAAATTTTAATCCGAGGAAATAATGAAGGAGGCCCAAGTCAACTAATCACCAAACTCTTTTAAAGATCATCCTTGCATGAGAGTATCATGAGATCATCCACTGTCAAAATCAAATCATCTACATAAAGTACAATGATTAATAACCTCCTTACTATACGGTATAGGGTCGGATCCGCCTCACTCTTGGAGAATCCAAGTCCGATGGGAAATAGCTGTCTTTCCATGTGTACCCGAGCCACGAGGTGCTTGTTTCAACTATCTGACACTCTCTTGAGCCTACACACATGTGACTCGGCTGAAGATATCAAAACCTTCGGGTTGCTCTGCCACACCTCCTCATGTGCTCCATTGAGGAAAGGTCTTCACATCCATCGATGGGAATGTGCCACCCCATACGCGGCGGGAAGGCAAGATCGTCATACGGAAGAATACCTTGCGACGAGGTGCAAAAGTCTCCTCATAATCGATCCCCTCGATTACGCGAAAAGCCTCGGGCAAAATCTTTCCTTATAATTCTCACACTCCCCGTAAACTACTTGCTTCACTTTGTAGATTCATCTCGCCCACCACGATTTCCCCTCCGGCCATGGGACAATCTCCCATGCAACTACTCATCGAATCATACTCTTCCACCATGGCATCTACCCACATGGGATCCTCCCAGCTTCCTCGAAGAGGATGGCTTTGTCATGATACACTTTCTCATTCAGTCTTCTGTCATTTTGATCAGACAGCCATTCTTGCATCTCTGACAGCATTGCGATAACTCCATGACCTTCTACATCTTAGGCAGTCGCTTAGCTTCTGTAGTGCGCTTCGCCTCTGATGGTTGGCGCTCACACAGTGGTCTCTTCCCTCCCATGAACCTCCTCTTGTGGCTGATCCACATCCTTTGAGAGGCTCATCCTTAGGAACTATTAGCTCCTCATGCATGCAAGTGTGGCTCCCTCTCAAGTAGACACTTCATGGCTTTCTCCTCATGAAATTTGATATCCCATCTCTTTGTGATCTGCATTATCTGGAAAATACATGAAATGGTTAACTGGGGTGTATCAAATTAATACCCCAAAAATATCGCCTACGCATTAGGCTCATCTGCTGCCGCTCACCCGTCACCCAGATAAGCGGAGTGAACAAAAATCCTCAAGGCCATTGACTCACTCAAGCCTCTTACTAGAAAATGCCTCCTCGGGTGTACTCATGCCAAGTATCCTGAGAACCGTGGTTCTACACATATACGACGGTATTGCATGCCTCCAGCAAGTGTATGGGAAGGCGATCATGCAACATGTATACGGCACATCCACCCAATCATTTTGTTCTTCGCTCGGCAACCCTTTCTACTATGGGTTATGAGGGTACAGAGCTCTCTTCGGAATTGATTCTCATTGCAAAATTCCTTCAATTCGCAGAAGATGATCACCCATTATTACGCTCTAAGAGCCTTCACACACTGCAGGTCTTTCTCAACAGGTGCCTTGAACTCTTGGAACTTGACAGTGTCTCCTCTTCTTACACTGTGAAGAAGATCGACACTACGAAGAAAAATCATCAACAAATATGCATAGCCTGTGCTTTTAGCCAGAAGCTGTGAAAGGTCCACACACGTCTGTGTGAATTCTCTCAAGGATCATCATGGCCTTGACCATCTTCTGTGAAAGGTGGCTTTCACCATTTTCCCAGTGCATCCCATGCTGCTTTGATCTGTTCATAAAGTACACCCTTAAGGCTTGATGAAAATACTGCTGCAGTATCTTGCAAAGCTCCCTGACAGAGGTGGCTCAATCTCATGCTGCTACAACTTGCCATCATCCCGACTCCACCATATGCCTTTCCTTCCACATTACTACCACAGCCCATCACAGAACATTAAGGTTTGCCATTTGAACCCCTATCCTCACGGTCTCACAGTTGCACTTCTGCGCGAAGCCTTTCCTATTAAAGACATCATATCCTGTCTTCTAACAACACGCCAGAATAAATTCTTGGCAATCCCGGGGCATGCATACTTCCTTCAATATGAAGGTTTTAAAATCCATCTCCAAAAGGAAATGAGTATTTGATACAGAGTCTTACTTTTCTCTCATGCCATCGCCACATACATCTCAATGTGCACTTTCAAGATCTTTCTCATCGAGATCGATGAAACAATCTCGATCTCACATTTGTCATGTGAAAAGACACACCACTGTCGAAAACACCACCAAAGCCATGCACTTTGAGGACTAAGCATACGATCAACGAAAAATGCGACTCAAGCTGCCGAGTATAGGCCTCTCTGATTCTTGATTCTATGACCTGCTTATTTTTCTTCTTCGCTGAACCAACTGATAGGCGTAATGTCCATGTTGTTGGTGACGGTAAAGCCACCCACACGGACATATGCTTCTTGCCTTTCACATCGGGATTGAAAATGTTTGCCCTTCTTCCCCTTCTTTTCTTCAGCATTAAGCACAAATTCTTTCCTCGAGTTTTGAGTGATCAGTCCTCTGTTACTTCGCCTTATCTCCTCTTGCATAGATACGACTCTAAGTCGCTCCCATCTGACGATTTCTCACGACCATTGGTAAGTCACAGTGAGTCTCCAACTCTTCGGAGGCCAAAGAGCCAAGCTCACCGAGTCCTCATCATCATGATGCTTTCTCCTTCCAACTCATCCTGATTGGTTTCCAGTACTTGGGCATATTGTACATACTTTCTCCATTTTTATGTTTAGGGTTATCCTTGAGTGCCAACTTCCTTTGGTTATCTTCCTTTGAAATAATTCTGTCAAAATGGCTACATAAGAATGGAGAAGCCTTACCATGAAGGCGGAGACTATGTGATTCTTCACACCTTCCAACGGAATACTTTGACACTTTGTTGTCTTCTTTACCTTAATAATCAAGTACAGCTCGCTAGAAACGAGTTTGAAATTTCTGCATCTATAGACTCCTTCAACCCATTGTCATCTAGCACCGCCTCCATCCTGTCCTTCCATGCAAGCATATTCGAGCTGTCCTCAAGGGCATACTCCAATCACAATGCGGATTTGAAGACATCTCAACTTGACACCAAGAAAACATTGCGCAAATTCGAATTCCACTAGCACAAAACTCTGTGGCCTGGCTGTTTTGCGAATTGCTCAATGATCGATATCACTCCAATACCATATAGAAAATTTGAACACATGATATATTGTTAGAGATTCTCACGATCACACACTATTTTATCTTCATGCCTGATACAAAATCTCTTCTACCATTAGAATATTACATGCGGAAATAAAATCAATTTCTGACACACATTAAAACCACAAACAATCACACATATGAACATAGTATTTAATGGGAAAGCTTAAAGATGAAAACCCAACTATACGTATATTATATGTCATGGAGATCATGTAACAATCATTGTACAAAGCTCCTCACAAGCTCTCTGACACAACCTCTTATTGCTACACCTTTATCAAGCTGAATCTGCTTAACCACATGCTCCAATCTTTCTCTCTACTTGGTTGTTGCAAATATGCAGCAGTATAGTCACAATTGATAGTCATCACGCTCTTTTTCTTCCTATTTTATACCTTTGGGTCCTCCTTGAAATTGTCCATGCAACGAAGTTACTTGGAAATTCATTCTTTAGTTGATTGTAGGTTTATTATTGGTGAATTGATATCATTTAAATTTACATACTCCTCACTAATTGTATCCAGATGGACAAGCCGGATTCAAATGGCTAAACTATATTTTAGATTCCAGTTAAACTGAACACGGCTGTGCTTCCTCAGAAAATCAGCTCCACCAAACACGTCACGCAGGTTCTAACCCAGAAGTGTCCAGCACGACAATAAAACAATGACATTAGGGACCAGCATGAATTCTTCTGTGGCCTCTACCTTGTCTGTGCAGCTTGGCAAAAATTAACTCAGGAAAGATGAAATGTGTTTAGAGTCTGGTTGTGTTGAGCTAATAAATATTGAGCCTGTCATCTCTGACTTTGGATGGCAATCTAAAATAGATTCATACAGTAATCTAAAAATAGAAGTCATCTATTTTCCCAGGCTTAAACCAACCATCCACAAATAGCATCCACTGCAACTCTGCATTTATGATCCTTATGTCTAAAAATGAATAGTGCAAAAATAAGACTTTGCACCAAAAATAGCTTTGAACCCATAGTGAAGGCGACTCTTGCTAACAAACTCTGTCATATTTTTAACCTCAACATCTTCCTGGTTGCTTCTCAATCCTTACAGTATGATTCGAGCTACCTCGAGGTCATGCTGAGCCTCATACCATATAGTGATCACGATCCCTCTACATATCCGGAAATATGTCACAAAACTTGACTCCTGTGCAAGGATAGCTTAGTATTCTTCTCTTCTCGTGATTTCAGCTCTGATGCCATGTGAAATTCCTTGCTGAGTTAGCGCTGGTGACCTGAACCTGCACACAAAACAATATACTTGAATCTACTCACAATTATAAAAAAAATCAACGCTTGTAAATCTACAAACATCGAAGAAAAATAATTCAATCGACACAATTATATATTGATTTCTGTCTCGAAATGCCATAGCTTAAAACATTATGTATGTAGCATTGGTTAGAAAATATGAGAATATACAGAAAGCACTGCATCTGTGCTGAGCAACATAAACACTGTCTCTATACACATTCTCATATGCTTCCCTGAACAAACCTAAGTAATATTATTAAATTTATCTTACCCAATTCCCTGTTACTTTGTTTTCCTTGAAATTATTACAATAGTCAGGAAAATTATCAATTTGAATTGTACGTATACATCGCAGCCTTCTCGACTACATACACCACTTGTATAATTTGGATGATTATACAATTGATAGTACATTATGACGAACCAAATATCAATTGGATAACTTGTATATCTTGCTTATAGTAGCATTATTTTTGGTTGATTTTCATTTTAATTGGTTGATCTACAAAGTACACCTACTTGATTGGAGTGAAAATCTATATCAGGGGGGAAAAATTAGCTCAAAATTCAAAGTGCTCAAAATTACTGAAGCAGTACAAACGGTGGCGGATACATCTAACTTGAAAATTCAACACAACTCTTTTCATCAAAAAATAAGTTGGACGAAGAAGTTGCAGTCTATTAATCGAACAAGAACGCGTTTTTTTTAAAATTTGTAGAATGGGTAGAAGATGAAGAAGCGTAGCATCCCAGTTAGCATGCAAGATATTGATTTTTTCTGCAATGGGAATGTTGGTAATGCAATTGGATTCACAGTTGAGTTTGAAGGTGAAATTTTCCCAATTCTATCTTAAGTTAATTGGGTTCATAATATGGAACATACACCTTGTGTAAATGATTATTATTATTAATGTTGGATATATATATATATATATATATATCTTAATTATTATTTCCAAACATTATAATTCCACGTTTATTATAAATCAGCAATTTCATATCAAAGTCAATATCACGGTGGTGCATATGTTTTAATTTATGGGTTTAATCATTTACAGTCGTTATATTTAATAATACAATGTAAAACATGGCGGTTTAAACAAAGTTTAATGGTGGAGGCGTTTAAACAGATAATGGCGTGTATTGTTAAGTGAATAGCTTGTGTAGATGAACCCAAGGTTGGGAAGCAGGCGAAATGACCCAACTTCCCCATGCATTCTCTACTGTTTCTACATTTTGCATTCATCTATTTTGTTTTTCTTTCTTTCATTTGATACCATTTTGGTTTCTTTTTTCTCTTTCTTTGAGTATGTAATTTATTAAAAACACATGACTAGGTTAGGGTTTCAATAAACTACTTTGCTCTAGCATTCTTATATATTAGGGGCTTTTTAACATTTATATACATACTAATACAAAACAATTTCTTTTTTGCATAAGCGTATCTTACGCTTGGTTTTATTACTTTTAATAGGACCTGAATGGTGGAAACATGACAAGATAACAATCCTTGAAAAATACGATCTTTTACTGGAATAGAAGTAATAAAGATGGAAAGTATTATGTATGGTTGAGACCTGAAGTATGCTATATTCTATAGATTTCTCTAATAGTATAACATGGATCATGATAGCTTATATGGTGTCCTCTAAGAAAAAAAGATTTAAAAATCTAGATTCTTATTATACATTAGTATATTACCAAATTCCCACCACAATAAAGAACACATATGGAAACATTATTTTCCTACCATGCAGGTACGAAAACTCACACATGAAACCACTTATTAGAAACTAAGTATGAACAAGATAAACATGCAAATGTACATAATTTCCACATATGTAAGTATAGTGTGTCATATGTAGTGCATTTGCAATCTAAGATGTACCAAATAATAGTTAACATAACATGTTTAGAAGCATCAAAAAACAAGGAGGACTAATGAGATGAGATCATCATATATCTGAGAGAAATAGAATAAAGAATTATTATAGATACATAGGCAAGAGAGTTAGTTTACGTTGAATTTTAAATTGAGAGGCTGGCTCTCGAAGTAGTTACCCTAAGAGAGGTGGACCTCCTCGACAACTCAGCTTTCTCATAAGCCCATTGATCCACTCACTGCTAGGCATTATAGGCCTATCATCTAGTGATCCCAGGGGCAGCCAGCCTCCTTCACTCTACCCTACAAAACAGAAGGTGTTATGCCTTCTTTCCTTTGGATATTTCATTTATTTTTGTACTCTTGTACGGTAATTCAATTATGTAGGAATTAATTTGGAAAAATATAGCCAATTGGCTCAATAATCAACCATCAATAGCCTATGTTGTTAGATTTCTACACTCTTCACTCTTTGTACACATTTATAGCCTCACAGTTCTAAGCCAAAGTTAGATATTTACCTCAATATACTTGTCTTTTTTTTTTTTATAGGAAAGGGCCAATTTACTAAGCAAGGTGAAACATCTAGACTGACCACAGAACAGGGTAGAAGTTCCCTAGGGATGCCCTGCTCAACCAGGCGAATCCAGCTACAAGCTACAACTTGCCTTAGATGCCAAGACATGGGTGGTTAAAAACGCTGACACGTACAAAGTCATGAGCAAGAACCATTGGCTACACATATGGAAGCTTTAGCATTCAGGTACTTGGTGAGAGATGAGTCCCTTGTACAACAAACAAGGAACTTTCATGAATGATTTGGGTCATGCCACAATCGAGGGTTTTCATGCTGGAATTTAGTCGCCTCACAATAAAGAAGCTCTCATGCACAGTTACATAGTTATTATTATTAAAAAAATTAAGTTGACTGACCTTTTATTCGCAGAACGTCTACACCTTAGTATAGGGCTATTTTTACATGTCGGCTTAATATATTGTATGTTATATTAATATGTCCAATTTATGTAAATTCGAAGACATTTATGTAGGTTAAGAGTGTCAGATCTGAGGAGATATTTTTACTCTGACTCACTAAAATTATAAAGTTTAAATTCTAAACTAAAAAATTAAAATTAATAATTAAACCGGTCTAGATCAATTTCAACTCGGTAAGAAGGTTTACCTTGAAAGTTGATCCCTTGATTTTGCTCTCCAGAAAGAGATGTGCAGGAATTTGATCCTCACAGGGAGCTTAATAGATCCCGAGTTAAGATGGATCTAGGGCTGGTATTAATATTTTATCATCCATGTGATATGTCTACACCAAATTAACATGGAAATGAGTTGAAAATACTAAAAATTGTATTGAATACTTGGCTGTAAAAATCTTAAATTCTCATTAATAATCATTTCATATTCAGACATCTATAAACTGAGCTTTAACCATAATAATGGTTAAGAGCATGTGGAAGTGTTGAATTACTTGTTTATTAAAATCAACTTAAATTTTCCTTCAACTTAATCAATTTCATATGTTTATCTAACAACAGACTTTGATTTTACAGACCTCTAACTAAATTACTCAACTAACTAAATAGGTTCCAGGATCAATCCTCATGATACTCAATGGGATTTGAACACAGGTCTGTCAGTTTCTTCTAGCTAAAGTTGTCGTTAAACCACATCTTGTATATATATCTTCTTAGACTTAGCGAGTTGAATCGGAGGTGGATCCTTGTCGCATAAACAAGAGAGTTCATGCCTACCAATTTAGTGTCGGAGATAAGATTACATAATACATAGCAAAGAAAGTCTGTCACACCAGACAACGTTTAGTGTGACAGTCGTAGGCTGTCAAATAAATAATAATAATAAATAACATATAACATGTCTTTCTTGTCGGTTTAAAAATTCTGGATTTCCCCACATCACTATATATCAGCTGGCGTTTTTTATGTTTTGACCTACCGTCTTTCATATTGTTTTGCTTCTTCCATGTGTGATAAAGTTTGGGGTAAACTCGATCGATCGAGAGGTGGTGGTTGATGTGTCCCAATAGGTGTCCAGGAGTATCCTCGGTAGCCCTACGTTTCCTCTTGACGGGAAGAAATGTGGGACGAGCCAACGCTTATTTGCTTGATTGAACCATTTATGAGATCACGAGATATGAATGGCTTGTTTGTGGCTGAGGTATACGACTGACAGAAGAGGGCACAGGACACGCTACCTCCCATTAGCGTCCCGGACGGAATGGTGATGCGTGGTGAAAACGATGGGAAGCTAGTTGTGGCGGGCGGGAAAGCTCTGCTTAACGGATTTTGACCGAAGAGTGTTTACATTTTATGACTTTCGAGTACGAGATGGCGGCAGCGGAAGGGCGACATGCCTACACCACGATCATTTGTTTGCGTGCTCTGTCTCCTCTTCCATGGGACTACGTCTACGTTCTTTGGCGGGATCGAGCGAGCGTGTCATGGAGCGAGGTGCGAAGCATATAACGTGGAGGAAGACAAGTGGGAAATTTTACTCCTAGTGATGCAGAACTGTGGTAGCGGATGCGTCTAGGTACTTCTCGTGGAAGGTAAATTCATGGTGTTGCGGGGAAGGCCTAAATGCACAAGTTTAAGTCCCCGAGTGAGAGCGTGGAAGACAACGAATTTGAGGAGAAAGTTGTGTGATTTCTTCTTCTTTGGGGGAGTTATCTGACTTCACTCCCGTCGGGTGGAGAAATATGATCTTAGAGAAGGACGTTTGGAGTGTTGTAGCATCTCTTCCCAATACCCACGATAGTATTATTAAAATTATTTGCGCTACACGGTGGCATGACCAAGTACATAAGCGGATAGATGGAGGCCACTTTGTTCAAACCACAATTCTGTAACAATATGTCAACGGAGATTTCATGAAGTTAACGGCGATGGTGGGGAGGGCATGATCGTGTCTGCGGCAATAGTGGAGATTTAGTGTTTTTTAGAATGCCATCAGAGCTTATATCTTGTGTTTTGTTCATTCTATATAGTTGTCCCTAATTATTTCATTGAGGAAATGGTCTTATATTAGTTATTCCTAGTCTACCCAATTCGGGGAAACCTGGTTTGAATTTTTCTCATGATTTTTATGAAGTGTACTTGTAAGTGTATGATTTTTAAGTTTTGTTAAAAATTGTATAGTTGTTAAGTTTGGCAGTTTTCATCCAAATGGTCTTTCAAGGTACGTAGATTGTTAAGTTTGTAAGTTTCCATCAAACCATCTTAAAATTATAGCTTATGTGAATTAGTTTGTGGGATTTCAATAAATAGGATTTATTCTTAACATTTGTTGTTTTGGATTTCATTTTATTATTTGTGAGAAAGCAATAGGAAAGACTTTGTGAGATTTTAATTGAAAGAGAAAATGTAGATGTAACAAAATATTAAAATTTGATACTTTATAACAAGAAAAAATAAATATTGCTAAGAAATTTACTAGGAATCAAATTGAATTGATATGTGAAATGAATGAAATGAATATTATATATACTTCTCAGAATGACAATCAATTAGCAATATATTGGGATCTTTCCTTACTTGGAAAATAAGTTAAAATTAGACTAAGACTTGACAGTGCATAAAATTATTTTATTCTGAAGCATAGAATAATTGGTTTTTTTTTTCCTTGGAACCTTTGAAAGAAACTTGGATATGCACCCGAAGTGTCTGATATTTCCTTATGGAACAGGATTAGAAACTCTTGTGGAAATAAGATTGATCCAAAGAGCTCACCTAGCCTGGCTACCGGTTCACCATCCCAAATTCATTGTTACACATAAATTAATTGCTACACTAAATTCTATTAAATATCTAGCTAAATTTTTACAGAAATTATTTAGATTAGATAAAAACTACATATATTCGGAACCTAGAGCTACAATAATATGACATTAATGATGAGCAAGCACGATGCGTACAGTATTGTCGAAGATTAGAAAAAAAACCCCTTTAGGAAATGGAACTCATGTTCCCATTAATGCATATGTTGGAATATTTAAAAAGTGAGATAAGGTCACAAAGAAGCATTACTTTGAATGTTTTTGATTAGAGGAGATATTAAAATTTGATGCACATAAACAAAAGAAGATAGAAATATTGCTAGGAAAGTTCTTAAGATCAAAAATGATATATTACTGATGAAAATGAATATGTATAACTAACACCAAGATGACAACAGTCCAGAATATATTAGGATCTTTCCCTGCTTGGTGAGCTAGATAATTAACAAATTGACCTTTTTAACGAAGATAGCTTATACCTCATTTTAGAAAACAATTGAATCAGGCCTTAACTATGTTGAGAGCTTCACTATTATACATGTAAATTTCAAATATAGACCAAGTGATGTTTATGGCTTTTATGTCCTAAATTTTAGGAATTGAATTTGGTGAGATTCTAGACTAATTCTAGGCCACGAAACATCATTTATGACTTGAATATTTTACTTATTCTAGACTTATTTTTAAATGGATGTGATGCTTTCCCATAGTGGGAGGCAATTTCCAAATGAATTGGGTAGAGATCGGATTTACCCCTTGAAGAAATACATTGCTTTATCTTATATTATCCTCCATAAAGAAGGCATGAGGAACATGAGTTGTGTGTTTTCAATGTCATCTCGTATAGAAAATGTGTCCCTATGTTCTACCAAATAACATTCAAGTTGTTTTTTCTAGGATTGTATTACTTTATTAATGGCTTATTTTGTAACTAAATCTGTAAAAATCCTTGATTTTGAACTATAATGATAATATATGCCAACATCCTCTTCTTATTTTTTCCTTTGTTGACTTTTAATTAATACATGTAAGGTAGGAATGCAATATTTATGTCCACCAGATGTGTTAGAAATTTACTCTAGGGTTTGATTTATCTAAATTTGTCGATGACATAGATTGGATGTTTAGAAATTTTCAACCAGGCCCTCTAAGAATGTGACTTTATTGATTCAAGGGACAAGGCATATGTGACATAATACTCATCAATTCAATGTTTTTTTCATATCTAATACAGTGATAATAATCACCAACCATTGTGATGTATAAATTAAGAAGAATTTGGGCATTTTGTCACAATTTCATCATACATTGCATTAATTCACACTAGTTCATATGATGGCTAATCTATAAGAATTAGCTATTAAGTTCAACTTCTAAGTCTTCATTATTCCATGTATCATTATTTACACCAAATCACTTTAGCGATCACTTAACTTGCCACCAGAGATCACACTAGTATTACAAAATCAATGTGAGATCTATCCTAACAACTTTTGAATATTGTTATAAATGAAGGTATCACTAAACCTAACAACCCTTGCATCCATTAGAAATGAAACTTCAATATTTCCTAAATAACCGATCAATCCAAGTGCACACACATCTATTAGATATTAACTTTTAGAAATTATGATGGGTGGTTAACTCAAAATCACCTCCATAGATTGGTCCACTTATAATATTCCTATAAAAATCATATTCATATAAATAAAGTGGATTGGAAAAGATTCTATGTTCACAAGTGCAATCATGTTGAAAAGATCTGTATTTTTCAAGAACCAAACAAGAGAATAAACCACCACTAGAAGTGTCATACACACAATCGAAATGACACAATTATTTTCAATCCAATCACAAATGTCAATGGAAAAGAAAAACAAATTCAACATCTTGTTCAATAATTTATAGATATGGAAGCATGCATTGAATTGATGAAGGAAATGATTATTGGATATTAATCTCAAGAAGAAGCAGACAGAATGCTAGTAGCAAATAGTAGTGAATGTGAAGAAGGAATATTACATTTTGAGTTTATTGTTGAACCATAGGGAGTCATTGTAGGTTGAATATAAATGAAATGGATAAAGATCACCCATAAGGAACCATGGTGAGTATTGCACCAAAATAAAATGAATGGAGGTTAGAAACACGTATGTTAGTGCTTATAAGTTATATGGGTGATCATATTTGACTATGGTGTTAGTTCATTCCATGACTATGCTAATCTTAGAGAATGAGGTGATTATTGACTTTGTTCATTATGCATGAGCTGAATGATAAGTTAATTAACCCATTTATTGTTTATGTAATATCTAAAACTTTGATTTTCAACATTAGAGACGATTTTTGGGAGAGGACGAAATTCGACGTTGGGATTTAGGGATGAAAGAAAAATTGCCGATTTTTTGGGAGATGACGAAATTTCGATGTTGGGACTTCGCATGCCTTCCAACACATGCAAGTGGATAAATATGATGCCAAGAAGGACGTTTGGAGTGTTGTAGCATCTCTTCCCAATACCCACTATATTGGCTACTTTATGTGTGCTACATGTGCTGGCGCGACCAAATTTTTATAAGTAAATTGTGCGACTCACTTTGTTCCAACCCACAAATCTCTTATCTGAGCTCAATATGTCAACTGCAGCTGATTGCTAACGGCGATGGTTGGGAGGGCTTTGCGTAAAAGCAGATCTAATCTCTCAAGAACCGGGAGATTTGAAAGTAATTTTTAGATGCACGCCAAACATAATAATGTATTGTGGTTCAATTCTATATTAGTTATCCCCTAGTCTCTGCGAATGTGAAAATGGTCTTATATTAGTTATTCCCTAGTCTACCCAATTCAGGAAATGGTCTTCCGAGTTTTTTCATGAACATTTTTATAAAATTTATAGATTGAAGTTTGTGTTTTCAATCATTTATTTTAACATTATTGTTTTGGATTTCATTCTATTATTTTGTAAAAAAAACAATGGGAAAGACTTTTATGAGATTTTAATTATAGGAGAAAACAGGATGTAGGAAAAGAGTTAAAATTTGACACTTTCCAAAAAAGAGAAGATAGAGAAATATTGCTATGAAATTCAATAAGAGAATGATATATTACCATGAAAATGAATATATTATATACTTCATATTGAAAAAATTCTAAAATATATTTGGATCTTTCCTAATTGGAAAATAAGTTAAAATTAGACTAGAGACTTTGACAATTAACAAAATTGATTTTTTCAGAGACAAGAATAATTGGTCCCTTTAGAACGTCTTCAAAGAAACTTGAATCATATTTACAAAGTGTCCCAATATTTCATTTTGGAACCCAAGTTAGAGAGCTCTTGTAAAATAAGATTGATCCAAGGAATATTATTACTAATACTAACTCAACATCTCAAATTCATTGTACTAGAAATTAATTTTCCTTTCAATTTCTATCAATATCTAAAAAAAACCATTTTTTATAGAAATTATTTCGAGTTTATATAAAACCATATATATTTAACTGAGTCAACGTCCATGGTATTAATGATGATGCTTCAATATGTACAACATGTGTCAAGAGCTCTTAGTACAATATACAATTGTCTCTATGACTATGCAGAAATTTGCATATTCATGCACCACCCCATCGCTCCGATAGCCTCGCCCACTGCTACAATCCCCGCGCATCACAATCCCTAAATGAATTTGATCTTGCCTCGCCTTGACTGCGTAATACTCATTGGAATCTCCACGTGTGTGTGGTTGCAACCGACACCCACTAGTCTGTCACAACAAATAGTCAAACTCGTCCCTTTCATGTACCTCTCAACTAGGTGTCTAATGGATCTAACATGCATGTAGTTATAGTAGTTTTTCTTGAGTTACATGAGATCGCTTTGTGAATTAATTAAATAATTAATTCAATCGATCTCTCACCGAGTTACAACTAGCACAACCGAGTTAAACTAATTTACAACTCACATAACTACACATCCAACTCATATAACTTTGAATCACTCAATTATAACTAAGTCCACTTGCATGTCTCACCAACCAAACCTAGAATTTGAAATTCCTCAACAACTAGTTTCCCAAGCATCGCTAACTAAAATCAAGTGCTTCTAAGAGAATAGATTATTATTTATTTTTCTAATTATTATCAGATACTATAATCAGCATGCATTCTATTTTTGGATAATGTGATCTATAAATAGACTTTGTGCACGTATCTATAAATAGAATCTACTCATAATAATTTTCTCAACCATCTATAACAGACTCCCACTATAAATAGAATTTTCTCAATATTCTAAAAATAGACATACACCCAAAAATAGCTCAAGGGCCCTACCTAGTTTAGATGCTTAGTTTTCACTAGGATCATCATCTTGTTGAATCTCAACACTCCTCTCACGGTGAAAAGGGATTATCCTAAACCCTAATCCGTCTCTATGGTATTCGAATTTGCACCGTGAGCACCTTCATCAAGATATTCGCATCTTGATCTTCCGTAGGAAGGTGCCGATGAACATGATCTTCCGCTACACACAATCTCTCGTCATGACATCGAATATCTATATGCTTTGGATCTATCATGAAACACAGATTAATAGAGATTTTAATGCAAATAATTATCACAATGAATCATTGTAGGATCTA
The DNA here is from genome assembly GCA_034641835.2 of Pinus albicaulis. Classification (NCBI taxonomy): domain Eukaryota; kingdom Viridiplantae; phylum Streptophyta; class Pinopsida; order Pinales; family Pinaceae; genus Pinus; species Pinus albicaulis. The sequence continues at coordinate 116,924 of JAXQQM020079798.1, read as the reverse complement.
AATGAGAATCAAAAACAAACGAACTGTGATCTTCTCATCCGTATAGCCTCACATGCACTCGGGACTTGTCGCCATGTATTATGCTTCCACCGAACTAAGTGCCATAGATCTTTGTTTCTTGCTGTACCAAGAAACAATTGTAGATCCGATACCGAAGACCACTCCTTGATGTGCTCTTTTTCTTTCCATCGGGTCGGCTCATTCAACTGCATCTATGAAGCATGCAACTTCACCTCATCCGTCTCTTCGTACTCATAAGGCATACTCCCATGTGTCTCTTGAGATATCTCACATGCTTTTCCTCGCTTCCAAAAGAGCTTATGCTTAACCATCGCTGACAAAGATGGTTCACCACATAGCATATGTTTGGTCTTTTATTAACTAAATACATGAGCAAACCCACCAACTATCGATGTATGAGGCATCCACTTCAACTCTTCAGATGTAGCATCCTCTTCCTCTGGCTTCCTTAAGAGAGGCACCATGGTTGCATCCCACCATGTGAAATTACCTAGTATCTCCTTGTGTTAGGTCTTCGTAATTAGCAAGGTTGGAAAGAGTCCAAGTATTGTGGGTAACATCAAACCGCTTTGGGATTCAAGGATCTAACCCCTCCCCGAATCCGCAGAAGTATCTCTCTACAAATGAGTTTAAAGATGTGATATTTAAAGTCCGAAATGTGATATTAGGCTAGTTATGAAGAGCACGGGTTTTGTTTTTGTTTGTTTTGGTTGGGAAAGACATGATGAAGGTGAAGCTATCAAAATGAAGGGTGAAGGATACCTATGAAGGAATGATTTGAAATATATAAAAAGGAAAAGATATTTAACCATTGGCTATGAGTATAGGGAGGATTTAATTGGACAAAGCACATGTTCAAGAAGGATTCAGGGAAAGTCACTTATGTTAAAGGATCTCTTAAGGTGATTCATGGAGTGAAACAAATAGGAAGTGGAGAACAAAAAAAATGAAGAACAAAGGTACGCCTAAGATCAAGTAAGTGCTTTTAAACTATCTTGCTTTCAACATGTGTTAGAGAGACAAAACATAAAAGAATTCTTGAGTGTGGCACTTTGAATTAGCCTCGTATCAAGTACTTTTAGTTTAGGAGAAACAAAATATAAAAAAGCATTCTCGAGACTTGAAAGTGTTTTTAAACTAGCTCCGCTTGAAGCATTTTCACCAAAAACATTCAAAAACGCTAGGAACAACTTAAGATCATGAGTACTTTGAAACCAACTCGCTTTCAAATATATTCTAAAGGAAAACACCATGATCATCATAATGAGCAATCTAGACTGTGCAAGTGCTTTGAGACTTACAACCGCTTTTAATATACTCAATATTAATAAGAGAAAACATAGAAAATAAAGCTTTCAAGAAGAGTAGGGTACAACGAGAGTAAGTCCTAGTCATGTTTTGTTGTTCCTTATAAGAGAAAATGAACCGTAGTGAAAAATTAAAGAAATAACAACTGATATGTTGAGGAACACATCACCATTGACACAAATCAGATCCCATAAACAACAAAAGCCTCGTATTTGATGTTCAAACCAGCTACAACCAAAGAAGCCCGTAGGGTCTCTACAACTTCAAACTTCTCATATCAGCTTATTTATCTCTAAATTAGCCACGTTGCATCAAAGAGTTTCCATAAAAACCATTATATGGTATTCAGATGTCTAGAGACCAACATTTTCTTATGTTCTATAGAGGTATTTATAGAGAAATGTGGAAGGAGGATTTCTAAGGATCAGTATCATTAATTATGTAATCATTTCTAACTCGACCCATAACATATGTTCCCGATTGAGGTAATGACTTGAAAGATGTGCTTCCTTAACTGCTTCAATCTTCTAAATGGTTCTGCCAAAAATTAGAGATAAGATTCTTGATTTGTATTAATTGTTCTACTACTTTTAGGTAACACCTCATTCGTAATGCCTAAGCCTTGATTTCTCGTGAGGCCTATGTGTTCTAAGGAGTTGTATATGGTTCAATTGGCCTCACTGATGACGGAAGCTTTGCTTGACAGATGTCTTTAATTTTCCTTAAACACCTTTAATTTACTTCGAGAATCAAGGTTTTGTGTCTTCATAATCCTCGCTTCTAGTGTGTTCTGCCTTTCGACATCGAGCTCTTTAATCGAGTGCTCATTAATCAGAGTTTTCAAGGTCAATAGGTCAATGGCATCAATGTCTCATGAATTCATTGATAAAATGCAGACTTAAAACCTATAAGCATCAGTGAATCGCAGGAGGAAGGATCGGCTACCCTCGACTCAGAATTTTTCTTCAAAGATGGCGTAAAAAACCATTTAAACCCTTCAAAATAATAAAAATTATTAAAAAATCCTCGCATATAGGCCGATCGCTTCGTAAGGCAGTGGAGGGATCATCCATTGGATAACATCCACGGCTTTAGATTGATCGAAAAAGTCAAAGAGATCACAAGAAGAAAAGCATTTAACCGCTGATCGCTGGGCGAGATCGACGCAGGAAGCGGAGGCAGAAAAATAACATGGGAGGAGTCGGTTTTTTGAGAAAATCAATTAAAAAACCTTTTGTTTGGTGAAAAATAGTGTGTGGGGGCTCCTGGATGATCGTGGGCCATGACAGAGATCACCACGATCACCCGTGGAGACTCAAACAATAAACTTTAGAAAATACACCCGACATCAAAAATCCAATTAAATCATGTTAAGCAGCTCCCAGTCCGTAAATGTCGACTGATCAGAAACAATAGAGACCCGCCCAATAGAAACTGGCTGCAGAGCAGTGATGTGGCGTTGGGACCGGGCAATGGCAGTGGCATGCACCTAAATTGACCGTCATCTCGTGGAGGAGATCGATGGTTGAGGATGCATCTGAGGGCGATGGACGATGGGCCAGGGGGCATTGTTTGCTCAGGTTAACTCCCGCGCATATTCGGTGAGTAAATCCACGTTCTGATGGCCCGCCCGTATCGGGACTTGCAACAATATCACGCCATTTGTGGATGAACGTTAACACGCGAAGGTGGTTTTCAAAAAGTGTTGGTGCCATGCATGTCAACCACATGGAATTTCCTTCGAATGAAAAATATCACAACCTCGAAGGCAAGGCAATGGATACCGCGAAGTCAAGACAAAGGTTTGCATGGCAGACCACCGACCACGAGAGATTCCACACCATCGATTAGCGGATCGATCGATGGTGAGATTGACTGAATTTGCAAACTATTTAAAAATTTTTTCATAGTAAATTCGACAAATTTAATATATAACCAAAGGTTTTAAACTTTAAGCGGAGATATTAATTCAAAATGGCTTCGGCGCCTAATTGCAAGGCCTGTGGGGCGCATGGAGAGGCATAAGGACCAGTGGGTTATAGAGTTAGGGACTAGCCTGAAGGGGTCAAACCTTAATAAAAATGATTTTTTTCTATGGATCTTTAATGGTTTTCAAGGGTTTTTGGGGTTTTGATAAGGCCAAAAAGGATCTTAAAACCTTATGAAAGGGATTTTTAAGTGAAGGGGAGATGGAAAAATTATGAGAATGAGGGATCTTTATGGGGAACAAGAGAGTAAAAAATGAAGGTTAGTTTCTCGAGGTAGGAAGGGGAAAAAAGGGGATTTTGCAGTTGATTCTTTCCATGGGCACCTGTGTTGCACTTTTTGAGCTTGAAATGGGAAAACAACAATGAAGATTGAACAAGGATATGGTGTCTTCCAGAGGCTTCAAGAGACACTTTCAAATAAACTATTCCTTTTTAGTTAAACAATGTTTTTGGCCACCTTTTGTTAGAAAAAATTTTATAGGTGGTCAACAAGTGTCTACTTTGGGAGGTGCCTTCCTGGGAAGGCATCAAGAACTTCGTACTTGTATTTTGGGGGTCGACCAAAGGTTTTATCCATTGGGTCGCTTCTTCTTTGCTTGGATGCTCTTATTTTTCTTAAAAACATATTAGCAACCATGGAAAACAATGGATCTTCATCAACAAGCTTTCTACCTACCCAATCCTACCGATCTAAAAAAATTTCTTCATTTAGAGTGCACTTGGATTGGAAAACTCTTTTACAACATGAAAACAGAAATCTAATTCATTTCTACTCTTATTTCTCCATGGACTCGCATTAAAATGTTTCTGATTCATAGCAATTCGCTACCTTAATCTACTATCCGTTGGGATTAAACCGTCCAACAAATTTTATTCTCTAAATTCTACAACAAATTTAAAAACAATAAGTCAAGATTAAACTGTTGGACTTACTGTGATCCATAAAAACACACACATAGACATTTATTTTTTGTAGAAAAATAAAATAAAAAAAGGAAGTCTTAAGATCTGAAATTTCATGCACTTCCTTCACCTTTCTATACCTTCCATTTCCTCTTGATTGAGTTGTTCTTTCTTTTTTCTCTCGTTCATTTTACTAATTAGAAACTTTTCAGATTACCTCATGACTTAGAATAAAACATAGTCAATTCTTGCTTGGAAAATTAGGTTCAGGTTTTTGAGTGTGTTTGAACCTTTAATTTCTAACCTAATCTATCTTATTGATAAGCCAAGTTTAAATAGTTTAGCAAATCAAATCTACTATCCTATCGCAGTAAATTTAAAACTAATTAGTCAAGATTAGGTTGTTGGACTAACTAGGAGTGTGTTTTTTAGGAGTGGCATTTGAGCTTGAACACTTTCATATTTGTTTATCTTTTTGGTATGGCTATACTTATATTTTGACAATCCTGCCTTCTTTTCTTTCTTTTCTTTGTTTTTGTATTTTTGAATCTTTGATTTTTCTTCAAAGCAGAAAACAACTAATATACATACTCATAAATGAGATTTATCGACATTCCTATCTAACCTATTCTAAACATGGAGTATTTACATTTATCATATGATAAAAAAATGCCAATGCATCCAAACTTGAGTAATGTCAAGAAGAAGTAGAAACTCTGGTCGTTTGTCGAGGTACCATAGAACATATTGAAGATTAACCTTCACATCAAGGCTATCACGTAAGGTGACATCTTTTTCATGTCTCTCGATATTGCAAAGGATCACTACTTGATAATTTGATCCAATGGTATTCCACACACTCTTCCATAGGATCAACAAAGAAAAGATGAATATTCTCTTCTTTGGCCCTCCATGTCCTGTAGATTGTCCTGTCAAGACTTTTTCACTTTGAGGAGTACATTCTCTTAAAGTTGTCTGGAAGCATCGTGATCTTTAATCTCGTTATTAACAGAAAATAGTGAAATATTTTCTTCTCTAAACATATGCTTGCTTCTAATATACTTTCGTGTTCTTGATGACAGCTTGACATTAATGAAGGGAGAAGTCTCTTCTTGGGAAGATAGCATATCCACAACAAAGATAGTCTTGTATTTGTTTCTCTCCTTCTTTATCATCCTAACTAGAGGACCTATCATATTTGGCGTGGTTGTCCTCTTTGTAGCCCGTATGCTTGGATTTAGTGGGCTGGAACTCAGAAAAAGATATTATTATATTCTTGAGTGGGGTGTATTCAATGGTTTCCTATTGCTCAAAAATTTCTTCATTACTCTTCTCTTCACCTTCTCCTGAAAATAAAGGTCACGATTCCCAATTAAGTGAAAGATTTTTATGATGGATCGAAAAGGATGACGGCGTTTCTGCTTCGATGATGGTGAAACTCATAACATCAATCAAATTATGGTTGCCCCGCATGATTAGTTTCTGCTTGAAATCATCATCATCATAAGACTGATTGAAGTTTGAAAATTTATTATAATAAACATTTTCATCATCAAACATATTGGGATATCAAGAGTCTCTTCTTCATTCTCCGATCCACAAAGTGATCTTTAAATACACAACAATTTTCATGTGAATGGGCAAGAGTGTTTGTTTTGAAAGGTTTGTAGGACTGACCGTTTATAAATAGTCCGATCTATTTCCTTCTCTATCAAAGGGAAAGATGTTTTTATGTTCCTTTGAACAGAGTACAAATGCTTCTTGTCTCTTGTGAAGACTAATTTTGAGGTCGGATGTTTTCTTAAGCCTTAGCTACAAGGATGATGAATCAATATCTCGAGTTTCTAGGGATACCTTGAGGGATGTTCTTTATTTCTTTTGGATCATCTTTTCCCTCACCGATTCATCTATGTTCTTAAAATTTTCATAATAGAGATTAAACTCTATGAATGGTTGTTAAAAGATCTTCAGATGCATCTCTTCCAAAGCTTCCTCATTATCTATAATGTGTTGGGTGATGTTTTGTGATGGATCATAATATATTGCACCCAATGATAATGATGTAGTGTTTTCTTTATAGTTTTCATAGAACACATATTCAAGGTCTTTAAAGAAAACAAACTACTAGATCTTAAGCATTCATACCAATCCCTAGCTTTTCCTTCTAATGTTAACATGAACATTTTCATTAGGTGTCTTCATGCCATTCAACATTCAACATCCATACATGTATGTTAGAAATTTGATGAGATGTACGTAGGGTCATCAAACTTTCACCTTGTAAAACAGTGTGTTGTCATCCCAATTCATCTAGAGCATCTTACGTGGAAACCCAGGGATATGATCTCTACTCATCAGGCATATCTTCGTTGTATTCTTGGAATCATGTTTTTAAATCAAGAAAGAGGTTACCGTGTCTAGTCAATCGGGCCTTTCAGGGTCTTCTACTAGTGGAGTCATTTGGTCTGGGAGTTTCGTGAGTGTGGAGTCACCAGGGAAAATTTTAGCCTGGGAAGGAGGTAAAATGTTTTATGGTTACACCACCATGTGTTTCTGGAGCCGCAAGATTTTTCAGAACTGAATTAGTTTCTCAAGTGTGATTCAAAACGCTTGATAATTTTATCTAGGAGACTTCCCATAGATAGCTTTCAAGTTATCAACTATTTCGAGGATCAGGGTCGTGATAGGCTCTAGGTGAATCTTCTAGGAGCCAAGATGTCAAGTGCTTTTTCTGCACTCCAACTTAAACAAAAATAGTTTAACCGTATATGGAAATCTTTAAAAGGTCAACTAATCTATTTATACAAATTTTAATCCTACAAATTCTCTAACTGAGTTTGAATGATATTACAATGATAGGGGTTCTTCCCAATGGAGTCTTAAGGTCCGTTAAGGGATTGGGGAGTCACCAAGTGGAAGTTTTTAGCTCTTTTGGAGGTAAAAGGTTTAATGGTCCACTACCATGTTTATCGAATACCAACCTAAAAATGTTTCTCCATGTTATTTTCCGAGTTTCTCAGGTTGTATGGGAAACAAAGAGTCCATAAAAAGTTGGCCAAGAAAACTATGAACTCAAAATTTCCCTCTGGAGTCACCATTTGTTAGGCATCTCTAATTAGCAAGGTTGTAAAAATTCCAAATAGGGTAACATCAAACCGCTTGGGATTCAAGGATCTAGCCCTCCCGAATCCAAGAGAGGGATCTCATTTAATGAGTTTAAAGATGTGATCTTTAAAGTCCGAAATGTGATATTAGGCTAGTTATGAAGAGTTATGGGTTTTGTTTTTTTTGGTTGGGAAAAGACAGCTGGGTGAAGGGCAAGACAAAATGAAGGGTGAAGATGTTCCGTAAGTGAAGGAATGATTTTGTCGATAGAAAAAGGCAAAGATAGTTTTAACCCCATTGGGCTGTGGAGTCATAAGAGGATTTTAATTGGACAACAAGGTTCAAGAAGGATCCATGCGGTAAGTCACTTATGTCAAAGGATCTCTTAAGGTGATTTATGGAGTGAAATAGATAGGGAAGTGGAGAACAAAACAAATGAAGAACAATGCACACTAAGATCAAGTAAGTGCTTTTAAACTATCTTACTTTCAACATGTGCTTAGAGAGACAAAACATAAAAAGAATTTTGTGATCAGTACGACTTTTAAACTAGCCTCGCATTGAATACTCTTTGAGCGAGAAACAAAATATAAAAATCATTCTATAGACTGTGTGTTGTTTTTAAACTAGCTCGCTGAAGCATTTCTATCAAAAACATTCAAAAATAGTTAGAACAACTTAAGATCAAGTGAGTATTTGAAACCAACCTCGTCAAAGATATTCTAAAGTGAAAACACCGATGATCATCATAATGAGAACGGATCAAAAAGTGTTGAAACTAACTCGTTTAATATACTCGCATTAATAAGAGAAAAACATAGAAAATAAGTTTTAGTGAAGAGTAGGTACTACCGAGAGTAATTCCTAGCTCTATTTTTGTTGTTCCTTATCAGTGAGAAATGAACAACAGTGAAAAACTTAAAGAAAATAACAATTGACAAGGAGGAACACATCACCATTGACACAAATCAAAGATCCCACAAATTAAAGCTTGTATTTGATGTTCAAAACCAAGCCATAATCAGCAAGTCTTGAGGGTCTCTACAACTTCAAACTTCTACACGCCTTATTTATCTTCAAATTGCACATAGTGCATCGCAGCTTCGTAAAACCAACATTACATGCATTCATGTCTGTAGACCAACATTTGCTTATGTTAGTACAGAGGTATTTATAGAGAAATGTGAAGTGGGATGATTTCCCAAGGATCAAGTATCATTAATTATGTAATCATTTATAACTCGCTCCAACATCTTTGCTCTCGCTTTTAGAGGCATAATTGATCGTAAAGATGTGCTTCGAACTGCTCTTAATCTTATAAATGTTCTCATTTACAATTAGAGATAAGATTCTTTTATTTGTATTAATTGTTCTGTTTATCTTCAAGTAAACACCTCTCGTCCAATGAATAAGCTTCCTTGATTTCTGTGATAATGTTGTGTGTCTTAAGGAGTTGGAGAGGGTCTAATCGTCCACCGAAGGTAGTGTGGAAGCTTTCGCTTGACATGTCTTTGCCTTTCCTTAAACACCTTTAATTTACTTGAGAACTATGTTTTAGGTCTTCAATCTCCTATTTCTAGTGTGTCTCGTTCCTTCGACACCGATACTCTTGATCCGTGCCCGATTAACCGTGTTTTCTCGGTGTGCAAGGCCGTACAGGGTCGAATGGCATCAATGGCTCATGAATTCACCGATAAAATGCGAATTTAAACCCCGCAAGTGATTTTGTGGTGAATCGCAGTAAGAGGATCGTCACCCTCTACCTGTTTAATTTTTCTTCAAAGATGGTGGAAAACCATTTAAACCCCGCAAAAATATGAAAACTATTAAAAAATCCTACATATATAGGCTGAATCGCTTCATAAGTCATGTGAGGAGCATAGCCATTGGATGGAATCATCCAAACTACGAGATCGACGAGAAAAGTCAAAGAGATCGTGAAAGAAAAGTTTAAATACCGCCGATCGCGCGTGAGATCGACTATGGAAGCAGAGGTGAAAAAATAATGTGGAGGAATCAATTTTTGGAGAAAATCGGTTAAAAACCTTGTTTCGGCGAAAAATAATGTAATGATGATGATCGTGGGCTATCGGATGAGATCAGCCCACACGATCAACGGTGGAGATCGGGTGCCATTAAACTTAGAAAATACACCCAAACATCAAAAATCCAATTAAATCATGTTAAGTAAAGTTCCCAGGTCCGGAAATGCCGACCGGACGATGAAACACAGACCCGCCTAATAGAAATCTGCCGTTATGGATGTTGATGTGGCATTGGGACCAGGCAACCAAGTGGTATGCAATCAAATCTGGATCTTACATCAATCTCAGGAGGAGATCGACGGCCAGAGGATGCGTCGACAGTAGACGGACGCAAGGCCAGGGGCACCGTTTTGCCTAGGTTAACTCTCGCGCATCTTTGGGGAGAGACTACCGTTGGATGGCCCGCCTGTGGACGGACGGCAGTATTGAACAATGTCGCGTTAGGATCTCTCGGACGAACGTTAACGCGTGATGGGGGGCTAAGCCAACAGTGCTGTGCCACGCCACAACTATTGTATGGAATCGCTGCAGATAAAAATACACTAACCCTCGGAGAGGCGGGTGTCGATGAATACCGCCAAGTTCGCACAATTTTTGGGTATGGTGGGGACCACCAACCATGATAGGTTTCAGCGCCATCAATCGACTGAATCGGATCGTGACAGGAGATTAATTTGGACTTTGGGATCGGCGGAAAATTTTTTTCATAGTAAATCCGTACAAATTTAATATGTAACCAAAGGTTTTTAAACTTTGGGCGGAAATATTATTTATCTAAAATGGCTTGGCGCCCGATTGTGGGGCCCTGTGGGTGCATCGAGAAGTATATGACCTAGGGGGTTATAGATTTAGGGACTTAGGCCCAAGGGGCTTAAACCCTTAATATGAAAATGTGATTTTTTTCATGGATCGTCAATGGTTTTCAAAGGGTTTTGGGGGGTTTCAATAAGGCCAAAAGGATCTTAAAACCTTATGAAAGGGATTTTTGATGAAGGGGAGATGGAAAAATTATAGAGAATGAGGGTCTGATGGGGAACAAGAGAGTAAAAAATGAAGGTTAGTTTCGAGTGTAGGAAGGGGAAAAAAAAGGGATTTTATGCGAGTTAGCTCTTTCTCATGGAATTCAGCGAGAATTTTCTCGAGCTTGAAATGGGAACATCAATGAAGATTGAAACAAGGATATGATGTCTTCCAAAGGCTTCAAGAGATACACTTTTGCGCAATGAACCTGCATCTCCTTGAAGCTGATAAAAACAATGTTTTGGCCACCTTTTGATAGTAACAAATTTTATAGGTGGCCAACACACTCTGTATATTTCTGCCTTTGAGATACTAAAAATTTCACCATCTAACACTGCCATATTTCCAATCCAAAGGAAATAATGAAGGAGGCCCTATATGCTTCATCTCGAAAACCTTTGTAAGGTCTTCCTTGCATGAGTGTATCATCTTCTCATCACCGGTAAATATTAAATCATCAACATAAATAAAAAATGATTAAAAACTTACCCTCCACCACAATGCTGGCATAGGTTTGCATCAGTCTGCCTCTTGGTGAAGCCAAGTGCATTGAAATAGTTGTCGATCCATGTACCAAGCATAGAGGATAGCTTGCTTCAGTCCCATACATCGCTCTTTGGAGTACTCGTACACCATGCAACTTCCACTTGCTAAAGATCTCAAATCATCAAAGTTGCTCAATGTACACTTCTTCTGAATGATCCCATTAAGGAACACGATCTTCACATACATCTGATCAATGTGCTAACCCATACATTGCTAGAGAGAGCAAGGATGGTCCTTACTGGAAGAATACTGCATGTGACATATGTGAAGGTTTCTTCATAATCAATCCCCTACGATATGTGAGAAGCCTCTGAGCCAAAAAATCAGCTCTTAGCATCTTCTCACACTCCCATCAACGACTTGCTTTGCCTTGTAGATCCATCTTGAACCTACCCAGCGATTTATATCAACTAGCCTTGGAACAATTTCCCAAGCGTTGTTTCTGAAAAATGAATTCATACTCATCTGGTTGCTGCATACTACCCATGTGCACTAGTCACTCATCGAAGGAAGATGAGCTCTGGCCGCGATACATTTTGCTCATGAGAGCCATATATCCCAAAGTGAATCGAGTCAAGAGACTGCATCTCTGTACGCATTCTAAAGTAGGAACTCTACAGTTCTCGTGTCAGCAGCAGCCCAGCCCTCTGCGAACTTCTATGGTACGCTCTACTGGATTCTAGTGTTTGTAGTCCTACGTGAGTGGACTCCTCCACTCCATGAACCTCCCTCTCGTCTGCAAAATCTAGCTCCCTCTCAAGCGACGAAATTCATGGCTTCTCTCCTCATTGAATTTTTTATCCTCATCCATGACGATCATTTCGACTCGTTTGGAAAATACACATCGATAGTTATGGGGTGTTTAGTATCCCCAAAAATATCCCAACTTCGACAGATTCAACTCTCCAAACGTTTCTCGGCATTCTTAGCCACATGCACATAAACATATGAGCCAAAAAGTATTTGAAATGAGAGACATGCTAGTTTCTTACAATAGAAAATATATCTTTAGGTGTATTCATAACAAGTACCCTATGAGGAAAACGGTTTCTGCACATAAACCACATGTGCTTTGCATTGCTTCTACCCCACAAATGCATTGGTAGGCCTTGATCATGCAACATCGCTCATGCTAGCACCCATGATTATTCTCGATTTCCTCTCCTCTGCTGAGCCCCATTTTGTTGTGCTGCTATGAGGTGCTATGAGTTCTCTTCGGATTCCTTCTTTTTCTATAGAAGTCTTTGGATTGAGTTCGAGATATATTCTCCACCATTATCGTCTACATAGACCTTCATCATTACTTCCCAGACTCTTTCTCCACCAATTATTTAAACTCACAAAATCTTTGAGAATGCTTGATCCTTCTTCTACATGAAGTAGATCCAGGCATTTTAGAAAGATTCATCAACAAAAATAACATAATACTATGTTTTTTTGTTGAACCAACACGAGAATGGTCTACACATGTCGTCAGGTGACTCTCTAGGATCACCAGAGCACGGTTCTCTTTTCATGAAAGGTGGATTTTGCATACTTCCCCATGGTGAAACCCTTGCACTTGCGATCTAATCGAGCAAGTGTTCCCATTGAAAGTCTAGTAGATATTTTCCGCATAACTTTCAAAGCTACATGATGAAGATGGCCCAATCGCCAGGTGCCATAGCGCCTCATCCCGGCGCACAGCTTCTTCTTCTGCCTTGCCCATCATTGTAGCGTAGCCTTATACCTCCAGCCTGTCAGATATTCTTGACTTGAGATCCATATCCTCTTGGCTTGACCCATTTTTTTATAGTCACGGAAATATTTTCCACCGCTTCAAAACAATGTCATAGCCTCTATCCTCCAACATTGCGGCTCGAGACCAAGTTTTTTCCCTGGACTTAGAACATGCATAACGTCTTTCAAAAGAAATGGTTTACATCTAACTCCCTAATATCAAATTTAATGGTACCAATTTCAGTCTACACCGTGTCGTCCATCGTCTACCCATATCTATAAAAATTTGGAGATCTTTCTCCTCAAGTCACCGAAAATCTCTCAGATCTCCCACCATGTGGATGCACAGTAGCACTATCAAGATACCACACCAATACCATTGCGCTTGAACCAAGCATGTGATCAAAGAGAAACTACAAAGTTCAAATTTTGAGGCAAGGGCCTCACCAGCCTCAGCCCTCAGTAGCCTTCTTGATTCTTCTTTTCCGTAGCAGTTAGTGGCGAGATGTCCATGTTCGTGATGAGTGAAAACACTTCACTTTGGACAAATCTAGCTTCTTGCCTTTAGTCCCTCGGATTTTGAGTGGAATTTCCTCCCCTTCACTTTCCTTGCACTTGGCAGCTAGCACAATCTCTCTCATCATCATGCTTTGATGAAGAGCCATCTATGGTGTTCCGCTTTCGAACTCCTCCTACACTAGATCCAACCACAGTTATTCCCAAATCTAGAGTTTTTCTCATCCATTGACAGAGTCTGATACTATGTGCCAAATGCTTAGGAAATCCTAAAGAGATCCAAGCTCACAAAATCATCATCAACAACCGTGATTCCCACACTCCCTAGTTCATCCCAACATTGGACACAAATTTGTGAGATACTTAGGAATATTGTCGCCCTTCTCCATCTTGATCTTTCGAGTTTATCCTTTGAAGCACCAACTTCCTATGGTCATTTTTTGCTTTGGAAAATATCTGTACAAATGCTTCCAGCCATAGCGAATGGAGTAGCTTTCCCATGAAGGCTTGAGTATCGAATATGGTCTCGCACACCTTCCAGTCAGTAATTCTTCTTGTCTTGCTACTTTCTTTTGTCATGCGTCGAGTAGTGCAGAGCATCTTGTCAAGTGTGGCTTAGGAACATCACTATACAATGAATTCCTTTAAAGCTATTATCTTCAAGCACGCCTCCATTTTTGTCATTCCATGCAATGTAGTTACGAGCTTCCCATGCAGTGCATACTCTAGCCGCAAACCATTGAAAGCCATTTCGATGCTTACTCAACTGTCGCACCAAGAAATTCTTGCAGCAAATTCGAATTGTTTACACCAACAAACTTAGCTAATGCTTTAATTTTGAAATCTTATTTGCTTCATACCATGTAGTAAATTTTAATACAATTATGTATTGTCCAGATTCCCCTAATCTAACAATTTGAGATTCCATTGTTAAATACTGAGAAATCGTTCTACTTAAATCTTTGCGGAAATTTAATCGCCAATTGCAAACACATGAAGGAAGATGATCAAGCATGTGAATGTATGAGCTAAAGTCGAACATGTAAGAAAATTGCCGTGATTTACCAATGCAAGATGTGTGCGCCACCTATTCCTCTTCACCTGTCATTACCGTTGGTCCCTTTTGCAAAGTGAGTGCATCGATTTTATGACATGTAACCCTCACTCTCTGGTAGAGGGGCATGCCCTATATTATCAGTAGCCATAGACTACTTCACCAAATAGGGCAGAAGAAATTCCCTACCGCCTTACTGCCACGATGGTAAAAAGCAGCTACTCAATTCATATTCAATCACATCATTGCTAGGTTTCGGTGTCCCATCATGCATTGTTACCGATCATGGTTCTCATTTTCGGCATTATATGGTGGCAGAGAGTTGACTTCTAGGTTGGGTCGCAGTCTACGGCAAAGTTTAACGCCTATACTACCCTCGGGCCAATGGCTAGGTTGAAGCTCATAAAAAAAGTTCTTGTCACCATGCTTCAACGCATGATTGGGATCCACAAATCCAATTGGCATCTCATCGTTATTTTTGGCTCTTTGGGCATACCAAACCTCAAGTCAGAAACTGTCAACTGGAGTTTTCACTTCCCTTTCTAGTTGGTATGGTTCTGGTTTACGCTCATCAGATTGAATATGTGAAATAACTTTGCTCAAGTTAGATGTTGAATTATTGCCAAATACTTCACGGGAAGAAGAGTGTCTCCTTTATTTAGAAAGCTAGATGAAACTCGCCGCTTTAGTAGATCAAGACGCGGAAAAAGTGGATCAAAGCTCATTTTGGAAAAGCTAGCTTTCCCCTCGTTTCCCTCACTCGAGATCTCATCCTCCAATATGACCAAGCTCATGACAAGTTGGGGACGGGAAAATTTCAACCCATGTGGCATGGGCCCCTACATGCGTTAAGCATGTATTGCGAGAATGGGGCCTATGAACTCATAGATTACAGAAGGGATCATCTCCTTGAACAACCCATAAAATGGGTTGTATCTCAAAAATATTATGCGTGAGGCATTCATGTGTAATTGGTGTACATAGGTATTGTTTTCAGCTTTTGTACATGTTTTCGCGTTTGGTGCTGTTCTGTGAGCGTTTTCCTCGCATATTGGGTCCTTTCTTATTGTGCGAGGTGTCTATCACCCCTTATGTCGGTTTTCACGGATGATGCCTCCCTGCGATACAGAGTATTTGTCACTAGGCGTCAGGGTAATTGCATCAAGATCCTTGCTAGTGAGTTGATAGATGCGCAAAGATAAGTATTTGTCTCAGGACAGCACTACAAACAATGTCGCTCGAATATAGCGATGTCATTGAACTATTAAGCGGAGGCAATCAACCTCAACATACGTGCATTTCTTGTAAATCTAGATTCACGGCTTTGTCGTTCTCGCAACTCAATGGTCATTATTCATTTAGAAATATGCACATTCCGAGATTGTATTTTCATATTCGTTTGTTGGAAAGACATTTTGATTTCATCACATATCAACATATTCCTAGTATGAATGAATGCATTAACTGATACGATAGCTATATTGTATTAGATACACATTTCCCGTAATTTGTAAAGACGCTCATCATATGTAAAAGATCCATGTAGATAAATGAAAATATATATATATATATATATATATATATATATATATATATATATATATATCGAATGTTTGCATCGTGTACATCATAAATTCAAAAAATATGTGTGTTTACCTTTACATCCTCGGAGATCATGTCTCTCAAAATTTTCGAGATAAAACCTACGTGCCTAATCGGCGATGATTCTCATGAGTAGCATGTCACTACTCCGTACATGTCGCTACACATAGAAGCATTTAGTCCGGCTAGGCACCCCTATGGTATGCCTCGCGATAGGAGCGAGGAACATCGGAATCAAATCTTGCATAATCTAAGACTCCGCGTGTGATTCCCTCCCGGATTGCGCACAATCTCGTCTTCCTCGCTGCCCTCACCTTGAGGGTCGAAATCGCAGGGATTTGCCCTCACTATCGACGACATGCGACGGCAGTCTCTCTCGGGCCAACATGCATGCAAACGCATGGATTTAATGTCAAAGCATGCATAAGTAAAAAAATTCATAATACTCATGAAAATTAAAAATGAGTCTCACCCAAATATTCATCCCAATCCTCTCCCTCTAGGAGTGGGAGGTCTAGACTCATCAGTGAAATTGCATACTTTTGAAAGGAGGACCCAGTCCCTCCAAGACAATCAATTGTATGCTGAGCCAATCAAAAATTACTAATCTCAGTGATATCTTTTGACCACACCCTACCCTTAGCACTCAGAGATGCCCATCGGGCCATCTCGTAGTTCTCTCGCTGAGTGGTGTCAAAACTATGACTCTCCAGCGTTGAAATATTGTGTAGTCGTTCCAGAAAGAACTGATACCCCGGAATGGACCCATATGAATTGCTTCAATTTTCCCCTTCTTGCATTTTGTTAGCTAGCGTTTTCATGTTTATTGTCACAGCCTAATGCGATTGTAGATGATTTCGTGACAAGCAGTCTACAACAAGAAACAACTGTGTCTTTGTTGCTTCGTGTGGTGCTTTCTGCAATCCCACGACTTCCGTGTGATGGTATGTAACACTACTTTTAGTGTCAAGTCCGGGATAGTTTGGATATCAACTTTCCTCTGCCTGATCCCTTCCGTGTCTCTCTTGGACATACCTTCTATCCATCACCATGGTCATGTTCTCCATGCACGGGCAGTGGTGCCGGTTAGGATTGGTGCTTCTCCCCTCCACGATAATCTTGTGATAAAATAGATGTCGTGAGACTTCAATCTCAAGTTCTAATCCTCGAAGGATGAACTTTTCTTGATTTTCATCCCATATGCTAGACCAGAGATGCGGAATAGCTTCTGTTGACTCTCGGAGGCATGGTGTTAGGAAGAAATTTTTCAGATCCAGCGATTTTGAGAGCTTCCATGACTTTCTCGTTTTCCATGGCGAGCTCATCTTCTTCGCTATGTTCTCGTTTCTTTCCATTCTATGACCATTTTTCTCGCTTTATACCCGCATGAGTTGTTACATGGACATTGTTAGCTCACAAATGCGAACACTGCAAAATTTGGTCTATCACTTGGGATTTTTGACATAAAAATGGTTTAGTGTCGTTCTGTCATGAATTGTTTCCCTAAGCGGTCGCGCTCAATGGGCAGTGCCCTAGTGTATGAAATCGGGTGGTTGCGCGACTAGTGCTCCGAAACCCGCGCTCGCCAACAGGTCGTGCCCTATTTTTCACATTTTCTCCTATAGAATTGGAAAGCTCGGAAATTGTAGGTAGAAAGGAATGACTCAAAATGAAGGGAAAGGTGTCGGCTCTTACCCCAGAACCTGACGAAATCGAGATTGGGACAGTCGGATCGTCCGCTATCGCCATCACAAAATCACAGTGCATAAATGGGTAACTATTGATTCACGAAGAGGTAAAGTGAAAAGTAATTGTTTTTTACCATTTTTGGTTTTTGTAACTCTTCACAACCCTAATTAGGTTTTAAGATAATATTTTTAGATTATTTTATTATATTATTTTGAAAAATGGGTTTTACACATGTGTCTTGTGCAACAACAAGTTTTTCACAAAAACGGTGATGAAGTAACAAGTTATATTTTATACTTTTTCTGGACTGCTGGTAAAACACGAAAAATCTACATTATCGGAGTCATCTTTTAGATCTTTTCTAACTCTCTAAGATTGAAAAAGATTGAAAAGATTCTTGTCATTTTGAACTCGTTAAATGGTTGTGAAATGATATCTACCCGGTATCCGTTTAACCATTTTTCGAGTGCGATGGATTATTTATGAAAAATAAAATACCTTAGCCTATCACGACTAGAGAGGTTCTCTCGGACATAGTTTTCTACCTTTTTTGGATTTGTGAGACTACCTACGAGGGACTACACGACTTTTTCTTTTTCCGCCTTCTTTTTCAAACTCTCTAAACATGAAAATATGCACTCGAGTTCTCCCTCATTGTCGGACTCGTTAGAAAGCTGATTACATCGGATTTCGTCACTCATGATGTTGTAGCCTCGGAGTTCCTCCTTCCTAGGGCTCGTGATGTACTAGGTTGGATTTGTCCAGGAAGGAAAAAACTTAGCGCACAAAGCATCTGTTTATCCCCTTTAAGCTTTTTTTAAAAATAATTGGGGTACTCGGCATTAAAATGGTGGGGGAAAATGGAACCCGGTTTTAGTTATGTTGCTAGTATGTCGATCTTGAACATAACACTTGTTTGCATTTGTGTCGGGTTGGGGACATCTCATTTCGTCCATTTTTTGCCTTCATGGGTTTGGGTAATCTCTTTTGACCTCTCATTTTTCTCTCTACCATGTCATCATGAACTCGAATCCCTTGATGTCAAATGTGCCAAACCGGTTGTCAGTGTCAAATGATATGTTCAAGAGAAGTTTTCCTTTGCAGTTAGTCGAAACCTTCCTCCCCGATTCCCTGTTAGTCTTGATTCACTTTCATCATATTCCTCACTCGTCTCCGTGTTGATGATGTGGGAAAAGTTATGGCCCTCCTCTTCGACAGTGTCACTTTTGTCGACTTCGCTCATTATTCAGAATTTGATTTAGAGACTCCCTTCCAGTACCTTTGGAGCACGTAAGCCTCAATGGCGAGTTTTTCTCATTCTGACGCAAGGTTCACATACTTGGGCTTCAATCGAATGATTCCCACAGGGTGTTTCGACATCATATCACTATTCACATTCGTGGATTGTACCTTTTGCTTTGAGGGCCATCATCATAATCAGTGGTTTCTCTCAGCATCGTGACTGCGTTTCATCATTGGCTAGTAATCGGATGATTTTCTTCCATGTTTGACTTTTCCGCTCCTACATTGCGCATGCTTGAAATTAAACTTGTTCAAGTCAAGATGGAGCGCTAAGATCACGGTTTTTCTCGATAAAATCCACTGCTAGCGGATTTTGTGGATTATCATAGACTTATTACATGACTCTTGATTGGATGGTTGTGACCATACCCGAGTCTATTTGTTTATCCTTACTGCGGATGGTTGTGTCCATACCTCGGATCTCTGATGCCATTGTATTTCTATTGTGGATGGTTGTGCCTCATGCCACATGTTCATGTATCAGTAGATATCGGTTGTATTTGTAATTGAAAAAGTTTTTCGACATTGGTGTTTGGTCTGAACGCGTTCTCATAAAGCATTTCTCCCCTCCCTCTCCCTCGGACCTCAAGCTTTATGGGGCATACTGGTACAAAAGGATTTTTTTCATTGTCCCTACAATCCCCAAAATCACACATTGTAGGGTCATTTCTATGACTAATAAGAAGTGTCATGCCTTGCAAAAGACTATCCATTAGCATCCCTTTACATGAGAGAAATATTCCTCTTGTTGAAAATTTCCACAAACAGTAAATCCACGGTTTTTTCCTTGGCGCGGTAGCAGCCAGATACACTCCCCGCTGACTGTGATGGAAAATTAACATTGAGCTCGCGCCGGTTAGCGCTCTATCCGTCAAGCACCCACACCAAGGCTGTTTATGGAATGTTTTTTAAAAATAGAGGCAGGAGGTTCCATTCCAACCACCTTGAGGATGAGTCATTGGGAGTGGTTGAGACTGAAACAACCACGGACTCCCTCCTTTAGTTAGTAGTTTCCACCTCCCCTTGGAACTCTCCCAAAGGCTAGGACTCCCTCCCACCTTTAAGTAGGGATCCCAACCTCCTCCTTTTCCTCCCATAAAAGAAACTATCTCTCTTCTCATCAACTAGTTGAACTTGGAGAATTGATACCTAGTTGAATAATTAAGCATAGGTGGGAAGATTTGCATTGAGAAAGAGATAGAAAAGCAAGGAGGAATCTTTTTCAAGAGCGCTCGAGTGCGGTGCCCTCATATCGTTTTATCCCTTGACGAAAGTACCGAGATGCGCTTGCTGAACCAGCTAGAGGAGATTGCGATCGTGCAAAGCGCGGTTGTACCTCCTTCTACTCCTGTTATATACATGACTATCGCTTTGGTTCCACTATTGTGTTATGTTGTTTTTTTAATCCGATATGTTTATCCCTATTTAGATTGGATAATAGTTATGAGTGAAACCATTATGTTGTATGTTGTTCTCTGTTTCTTGTTTTACATGTGCGGTTATCAGGCATATCGGTGAACGAATTGTGATTCTGGTCAAGCAAAGAGCGAGATTCTACTACTCGTTACGACAAATAGAAAATAGCATTGGATTCAGGGTAGGTCAATCTCACCGTGTCTCTAGTGGGAGTCATCAATTTTTTTCTCGCAGTAAATCTCTCCCTACGGACAAAGATGATCCCTCTAGCTCTAGGGTGGATCTAGAAACAAAGGGACATGCTAAAATTCTTGTTTCCTAGTTAATGAATGAACAAAATACCCGATAGATTGACTCACTGAATTCAATGCTATAAATGGATGGCAAAAGAGTCTCATGTACCTCTACATCTGCCGCGGAAATCTACACGGTTGTTCATCGTTAAACGGATGCCTGCATAGAACAAGCAAGGCAATACAACGCCGTGGTTTCACTCCTGGTGTTAAGCGGTCAAAGGTAAAGCACGTCACGATGTAAACAAACATCAACAACACAATGGTGAACAAACAACCGTCATTATGATATGGTGAAGGGAAGAGTGCAATCTCTCCGTTGTTTTGTTTTAATCTCCTGACGGATTCGTTGAAGCGTGCGTCATTATCAACAGCAAAAGATGTTCAGGCGGGGATGAAGAGCGCTGCGATAATTATTCTGTTAATGTATGTTGATGTTATTGTGTGTGTGTGTGTGTGTGGCTGTTGGCGGTGTGTATGTATTCCTCATGTTTTACTTCCCTTGTTGATCCCCATATTCATTTATTGCATCGTTGGTGTGGCAGTATTTAAAACTATCTCTTTGGTCATGTTTTTCACCCTCTTTGGTTGGCGTGGTGGTGGCTCCTGTAATCCCAGCTACTATTTGGTGGTGGTGGTGCTTCTGCCTCACCTTATTTTGGCATTCAATGATATATAAATGGGGTTGTGATTTCTAAAAAAGTATATTTAAACTTTGCATTGTCAGGTTTGATCTATGCTGGTATTAGTCTTTCTGGAAAATTAATTTTTTATTATTTTAAGCTACCACTGGAATGAGGGTCGTCTGTCCTGAAGTTTGAAACTTAAAACCAGGTTGTAAGGAAAAAGAGCCACTGATTTGGGAGAAAACATTCTTTGAGATTTGATTTCAAGGAAGAAAGACGTACATCCTACAAAATTATATGACGTCGATGATGTGAAATGGACCACGATGATGGGATGTCCTGAACGAAGACAACAGATGAGTTGATCATCAATTCGATTATGGTGTTAAACAGACGATCTGGAGGCGCTTGATGCTATTTATCGTCTACAATTGCCTCAGAGGCTAAGTTCTTACTATCAATAAAGAATCATCCATGGGGGACAATAATTTCAAACCAGATAGCTCTGTTACTTTTGAATTCCCAATAGTAGTAACACGGGACGAGGCTCCTATGAAGAAAATCCCTTTATCATCCCTACTATCCTTTCAAGGGATGGTCGTTGAAGATCTTGATACCTTTCTATTCGAATTCGATGTGCTCTGTAGTGGTTATGACTATACTTCAGACGCCTAGAAGCTGAAATTATTCCATGCTACTCTGAAAGGAGCATCATTAAGATGGTTCATGAGATTCGGTGCTGGAACAATTCGAACATGGAATTATATGAGAGAAGCCTTCCTTTTTAAGTGTCAAGACTACTGCCGAACAAGGGATTTGAAGGACTAAATTTTTAGAATCGCACAGAAGGAGGAGGAAAGCCTGGAAGACTATCTAGAGCAATTCCACTACAATTTACAAAGGTCTAAGTTTAGTAACTTGGATCCAGAGATTCTAAAGCCAATATTCTTAAGAGATTTAAGAGATGATTGTCTAGAACATATGAACATAATAGGAAAAGGAGACATATCGCAAGAAACTTTTGATGAGATAATGAAGCTTTGCCTACGTAGCTCAAGAGGATTGATCAAGGGGAAAGTTTTAGTTCGGGACCCTTCACTTCGAATACAGAAGTCCACAAGTGGAGGAGTAACCAGAGCAGAGATCGAGAACTTATTCAAGGATTTTAAAACCAATCTCCTTAGCACTCTCTCTACCCAAATCACTATGGTACAAGCCAAGAAGGCACAAGCAGAAGCTGAAACAGCCTTAGAAATATTATGTCCCCGATGCAAAAGAAACATTTGGAAAGAGAACGCGGACTAAATAGTGTCAACATATGCAACATCTGTGAGTTGACGCACTCTACAAATCAGTCTCCTAAGTTTCCCATACTTAAGGTGGTACTCCAAGAATCAAGCGAGGATGTTCAATATTCTTATTTTATCGGATCAAAGAGACCATGGCAACTGCGACCTACATGTATGCCTTTAGATTTTTCTTCCTTTTATCCTTGGAATAATATTTATAACAGTCAGCAATACCCATGGCAGTATCCTACTCCTTCCTCAACACAATTTCCTTCACCATGGAACCAGTGGCCATCTCCTCCACCAATGTAATATCCTCCATCACAACTCAATCCTTGGGGTCAGAACAAGAGAGGAAATGGCCAAGGTCCAGTACCCCCTTCAATACCAATGCAATAGCAGCAGTGTCAACTACCTTCTATTCAGAATCCTACACCTTTTGTCCAACCCCAATTACCTGTACAACCTAACCCTAATCCAAATAATAAGGCAGGGCAGAGCATGGATGTTCTGGTTACCCTCCAAACTTATCTTATTACTCCTATCAGACTTAATGAGGTTTAGCTTCGGTCAGGGAAAGTAATCAAATTTGAACACACTCCCATTATTTGTTGGGTATGTGTTATATTCTTTCCACGACTAGTCACATGTGGGGGGATCACAGGGGGGGTGAAAGCTCCCCTTGTACGTTGCGCCATGTGCAGCAAGGGGGTCACAGGGTGGGCAGTAGCCCCCCCTGTTCGGGGTCTGAGGCAGCACCTCGAGAAAAAAAAATTGGACCTTATTTTTCAATGGGCGGACCCGCCCATGGTTTTGTGCATGGGTTTGCACATGGTTTTGGGGCATGATGGTTTTTTCCCCTTGGTATTTTGTAGATCCGGTCAAGGGAACTATGGTTATGTTCTAATCTAGGGTTAATGGATTGGGGTTTATGTATTCTTAGACATGTATATATATGTGTTGTAACACTAAAAGGAATATAATGAAAAATCAAGCTGGTCATCTCGATTTGGGATCTAGGGGAAAATATCTATGTTTATTTGTTTTATGTTTTATGCTCTTGTTATTTTTTATTTTCTGTTTTAAATATTATTTTGTAGATAATTTGTGTACAGGGTTAAAACCTATATTTTTTATCGGAGCAGTTTCGACTTCAAGGGGACGCATTTACTATTGAGAGGTTTTTCGCTCAGGCCTGTGGTAGACCCTATTCAGTGGGAGATCTGCGGGATCGATTCTTACTGTGAAAGAAGATAGCGAGTAATGGAAAGATAGAGATTGAGAAATTTAATGTTCAGAGTTTTGAGTTGTGGAAGCTCAAGATGGAGGATCTGCTGGTGGATAAAGACTAGTGGATCGTGGTAGATTCATGTACTAAACCAACGGCAATGTCAGAGGAAGACTAGAATAAGTTGGATCAAAAGGCAAAGAGCACAATACAGTTGTGTGTCTAAAATTTGGTATTTTTGAATGTATCTGGGTTAGCTACGACGAAGAATTTTTTGGACAAACTTGGGACTTTGTACCAATCTAATTCTCCGGTGAATAAATTTTTCCTACGGAAAAATTTGTATAACCTGAGGATGAAGGATGGATACTCGATGACAAAGCATTTGAACACCTTCAATAATGTGGTGATTTAGCTATCATCTGTTGATATTAAAATCTCAGATGAAGATAAGTGCATCCGTTTTTTGTGTTCTCTACCAAACTCGTGGGACAGTCTGGTTATTGCAATAGGTATAAATACAACTACCTTGAATTTTGATGACATTGTCTCAGCCTTGTTGTTGGAGGAAATGAGACGGAGAAATATGGAGGGTTAGAATGGAGATGCCTTATCTGTACGAGGAAGGTCCCAGAACAGAAACAAGAATAAGGTTTCAAGTGGGAGATCTAAATCTCCTGGAAAGTTTTTAAAGGTGTGCTAGAAATGCGGAAAGGAAGGGCACTACAAAAAGGACTGCAAATCTAAAGCTCCTGAGAAAGGAAAGGGATCTGATGATGCTCCTTCTGTAGAGGCCAAAACCACCTTGGATGAAGGTGGGGATGTGTAATTGGCTTCTTCTTCAAATACACATGTAGATCACGAGTCATGTTTGATTGACTCAGGTGCATCCTTTCACTTTACTCCCCATAGGGAGTGGTTCTGCGAGTATGAGAAATATGATGGCGGTGATGTATTCTTAGGTGATGATAAGAAGGCCAGAATCGTCGGACGTGGAAAAGTTAAGATGAAGCTACAAGGTGGAAGGAATAGAACATTCCTGGTGTTCTGTACATTCCTACATTGGCCAGAAATCTGATTTCTGTAAGAAATATGGATGATGTAGGTGTAAAAACAGTGTTCGAGAAAGATACCTATAAGATGGTTCAGGGAGCACTGGTATTAATGCGAGGATTTCGGATTGGAAATTTGTACAAGATTCAGGGAAACACTATTATTTATGGGTGCAACAGTTCTGTGGTTCCCGAAAGTGGAGCAGAAAGCCTAGTGGTCTCTGGAGAAAATATCATGCTATGGCATCAAAGGCTTGGACATATTGGAGAGAAGGGCCTTCGGATACTGCATGGAAATGGTATGTTAGAAGGTATGTCTAATATCTCTCTGGATTTCGATTTCTGTGAATATTATTTATATGGGAAGCAGAATCGGGTGAGTTTTCCTTCTCGTGCTAAGAGGGCGAACAAGATATTAGAGCTTGTGCACAGTGATGTGTTTGGACCTGCGTCGGTTCCATCACTGGGTAAGTCTGTGTACTATGTTTCATTCATAGATTAATTCCCAAGGAATACATGGATATATTTCTTGAGGAAGAAATCTAAAGTCTTTGACAAATTTAAATAACTTAAGGCTCTGGTGGAAAACAATACAGAGAAGAAGATAAAGGTGTTGAGAACAGATAATGGTGGGCAGTTCTGCAAGAAGGAACTTGAAGAGTTTTGTAAGAAGTGTGGTATAGCACGTAGGAAGACTACTCCATACACACCTTAGCAAAATGGAGTTGCAGAAAGAATGAACAGAACGCTAATGGAAAAGGAAAGAAGCATGCTCAGTGGTACCGGGTTAGGACACGAATTATGGGCAGAGGTAGTGGAGACTACATGTTACTTGGTTAACAAATCACCTTTATCAGCATTGGAGGATAAGACTCCACATGAGATATGGACGGGTAAGAAACCCTCTCTTTCACATCTGAGGGTATTTGGATGTGATGCATATGTAGATGTTCCAAAGGAGAAAAGGACCAAGTTGGATAATAAATATGAAAGGTGCATCTTTATTGGGTATAAGGATGGTTTAAAGGGTTACAAGCTTTGGAACCTGGAAAAAAGGAAGGTTGTGTACAACTGAGATGTGATGTTTAGAGAGGTGAAATATTTTGTTAAACATGAAGTCCTGCCAAAGGAGCCCGAGAAGATAGATTTTGAGCTAAAGGAGGATGAATCAAACTCTACAACAGAAGAAGACTCAGAAGAGGAAGAGCCACAAACTCCAGTTGTGAGAAGATCAGTTCGGGAAATAAGACAACCAAAAAGGTATAGTCCATATGCTTTTTGTTAAAATTTTGCTTTAACTATAACTGATGATGATCCCAGAACCGTCAAGGAGGCAGTAGATTCAGAGGATGGAAAACTCTGGAAGGAGGCCATGGTTGCATGGGATCTGGTGGAGTTGCCGGCTGGAAGGAAGCCCATCGAGAGAAAATGGGTTTTTAAGAAGAAGATGAATGTAGAAGGCAAGGTGGAGAAATACAAAGCTTGGTTGGTAGCAAAAGGTTATTCCCAGGTGCCAGGAATTGATTTTGGTGATATTTTTTCTCATGTTTCCAAAGTTACTTCTATTAGATTAATTTTATCTGTTGTTGCTGCATTTTATTTTGGGGTAGAATAGATGGATGTGAAGACAACATTTCTTCACAGGGATCTGGAAGAGGAGATCTACATGAAAAAACCTAAAGGCTTTATGGTGAAGGGGAAGAAAGAACTAGTATGCAGGTTAAAGAAGTCTCTGTATGTGTTAAAACAATCACCAAAGATATGGTATTAGAAATTTGATACCTATATACGAGGACTTGGCTTCACCAGAAGCAAAGAGGATCATTGTGTTTCTTTTAAATTAATTGGTGACCGTGTTATTTATTTGGTCTTGTATGTGGATGATATGTTTTTGATTGGAAATCACAAAGAAATTATCCAAGATTTGAAGACCCAACTATTCTCCAAATTCGACATGAAGGATCTTGGTGCTGTAAACTATATTTTGGGCATGGAAATTAAGATAGATCAGGAAAAGAGGAAGCTCTGGTTAAAACAAAGGAAATATGTCGAGACTATATTGCAAAGGTTCAATATGCAGGATAGTAAACCGGTGAATGTTTTGATTCCTCTAGGTGTAAAATTGTATGTTGAACAATGTCCCAAGACACAAGAAGAAGAGGAGGATATGTCCCGTGTTCCATATTCAAGTGCAGTGGGTAGCCTGATGTATGAAATGGTCTGTAATAGACCAAACATTTCACATGCAGTGGGAGTATTTAGCAGGTTTGTGTCAAACCTAGGGAAGGAGCATTGGACAGCAGTGAAGCAGGTTTTCGGATATTTGCGTGGCACTAGTGATTATGGCTTGTGCTACCAGGGAAGACCAGGATTGGAAGGAGTGTTGGAAATTCGTGGTTTTGTTGATACAGACTGGGCTGGAGATCTGGACCAAAAAAGATCTACAAGTGGGTATGTGTTTAGCCTATTTGGAGGTGAAGTTAGGTGGATTAGTAAAAGACAGTCTGTAGTGGCTTTTTCAACTATAGAGGCAGAATACATGACAACCACTCATGCAAGCAAGGAAGTAGTTTGGTTACAGAGATTGTTTTCAAGTATGGGGTTGGTGCAACAAGTTATAACGATAGACTGTGATAGCCAAAGTGCAAATTTCCTTGCTAAGAACCCTGCATATCATTCAAAGACAAAACACATTGATGTTCAATATCACTTTGTGAGATATATGGTTGAGGCTAAAAGGGTGTTGCTGGTAAAGGTGGGCACTTTGAAGAATGTTGCAGATCCATTAATGAAGTCTGTGAGCACTTAGAAGTTCTCTTGGTGTAGAGGAACAATGGGTGTTTCAAAGCTGGTCTAATCACTAAGTTCTCCTATGGCCCCTTGCTGAAAGAAAACAATAAGTGGGAGAATGTTGGGTATGTGTTATATTCTTTCAATGACTAGTAACGCGTGGGGTGGCGATAGCACCCTATGTACGCTGCATGGGGCACAGCAAGGGGGTCACAAGTGGGGTGATATCCCTCTCTATTTGGGGTCTGGCGCAGCGTCCCGAGAAAAAAAAATTGGACCTTATTTTTCAGTGGTTGGACCCGCCCATGGTTTTGTGCATGGGTTTGCACATGGTTTTGGGGCATGATGGTTTTCGTCCCCTAGTATTTTATAGACCCGGTCAAGGGAACTACGATTATGTTCTAATCCAGGTTTAATGGATTGGGGTTTATGTATGATTCTGCATGTATCTATATGTTTTGTAACACTAAATGGAATATAATGAAAAATCAAGCTGGTCGTCCCAATTTGGGATCCAAGGGAAAATCTTTTTTTATCTATTTTATGTTTTATGCTCTTGCTATTGTTTATTTTATGTTTTAAAGATTCGTCTGTAAATAATTTCCGTACAGGGTTAAAACCTACATTATTATCGAAGAAAGTGAATCACTCAAGAAGGATATGGATGATTTTTAGGCAGTTGTTACACATGTAACAACCGATACAGCACCCATTGTTACATTTGTAACAGCCAGCTCGGGAAGGTTTGTTGTTCCTACAACAACCAATCCGAGTAAGGTTGGTACATTTGTGGTAGTTGACTCAGCTGTTAGTATTAAGAATCCCCCATAACCTTAACGATTAACTGAAACTGGACTAGTCTTACAACCTGAATCCAAATTCCTTAAGGAGCTGCAAAAATTATATGTGTGGATTCCGCTGTTACAAGCTCTTAAATAAGTGCCTATCTATGCTAAAATAGTAAGGGATATATGCGTCAAAATACCTAGGAGGAAACCTAAGGATCCTGATACTATCCATGTCATGAGAAAATTGTCTAATCTTATGATTGATCGGCCTTTGTTGACCAAATATAATGACCCAGGGAGCCCCACAGTGATTGTCCATATTGACAATAATCCTATAACTAATACCTTGATTGATCTAGGGGCAGTTATAACGTTATGACTAAAGACCTCTTCATCTCTCTATGACTTCATGGACTTAGACCTACACCTATAGTGCTTGAACTAGCAAATAGGTCCCGTGTTAAGCCTGAAGGAATGATTGAAGATGTGGTTATCACTATGGCCTCCTGGAACTATCCGGCTGAATTTCTCATTTACAAACCAAATCCAATCTTGGGGGTCACCCTTTAATATTGGGGTAACTACTTTCAGAAGATCAAGACAAGACAACCTTTACTTGTCCATGGGGTACTTTTTCATACAGAGTCCTCTCCTTTGGTCTCTGCAATGCACCAACAACCTTTCAAAGGAAAATATTAGGTATTTTTTCTAATATTTTGAATAACTGTCTTGAAAACTTTATGCATGATTTTACACCCTACAGGGATGCCTTTGAGACAGCATTAGAGAACTTGGAGAAAGCGTTGGAACGTTGTGAACAAAATAATGTTGCTCTGAGCACGGAAAAATGCCACATGATGATGACCAAGGGAATTTTGCTGGGACATTTCATTTCAACATATGGAATCAAGGTATATCCTACAAAAATTGAGGTAATCTCAAAATTCCCGACCCCTAAGACTTTGAAAGAGGTACGTAGTTTTCTGGGACATGCACAATAATATAGGAATTTTATAGAGAATTTTTCAAAGATTGCATCTCCTCTATTCTCATTACTGATGAAAGATGTGGAATTTGTGTGGACAGAAAAGTGTGAGAAAACCTTTTTAAAGTTTAAGAACTATGTAACAGCAACACCTATTTTACGAGGACCAAATTGGGAATTGTTGTTTCATATTGCTACAAACACATCTGACATGGTTCTGGGTGCTATTTTGGGGCAGCTGGAGGATAAGAAGCCTTATGCTATTTATTACATCAGCAAGAACTTAACTCCAGCAGAACTTAAATTCAATGTTACTAAGAAATAATTCCTAGCCATAGTGCATGCTATCAACAAATTTTGGCACTACATCACGGGGTAACAAGTATTTATACACACTGACCATGTTGCAATTCGATTTTTAATGAAAAATCATGTTACTAATGGTATATTTACACGATGGTTATTGATGTTACAATAATTTGTCATTACTATTTTAGATAAATCTTGAAAATATAATGTAGTCGCCGATTTTCTTTCTAGATTAACTATAAGTGATGATTGCACTTCTACTGAGGATTCTTTTCGAAATGAGTATATTTTTTCCATTCCTACTCACTCACCATGGTATGTAGATATAGCCAATTACCTTGTTGCAGGAAAATTCCCACACTAGTTGTCTTCCAATGAAAGAAGGAGGATTATACAACAGAGTTCTACTTAATCCTGGATAGAAGGCAATCTCTATCACATCAGGCCAGATTTCCAGATTAAGCGATGTGTTAGAGAAGATGAGGTATTTGAGATCCTAAAGGCTCGTGATGAGGAACCTTGTGGAGGAAACTTCGATGACAAGATGACAGGACATAAAGTACTCTCAACGGGGTACTACTGGCCAACTATATTCCAGGATGCCAAGAATTTTGTGAAAGGATGTGATAGTTGCCAAAGGATGGTCCAGCCTATAAAATAGAATGAGATGTCATTATAGCCTTAGATAGTAATAGAACCATTCGAGAAATGGTCCCTAGACTTTTCGAGGCCAATTAATCCTTCATCACAGCAAAAATCATACATATTGGTCTGCACTGATTATTTCAAAAAATGGGTTAAAGCAAGGGCACTAACTAGAGAAAAAGAGCAGGCTATTTCAGACTTCCTGTTTCAAGATATTTTTGTTCACTTTGGGATACCCAAAGAGATAGTGACAGATGGGGGTCCTTGGCTCACATCTCATTTGATCAAGAAGTTGGTTGAAAAGTATGGAATTCATCACAAAATCACCACACCATATCATCCACAAGAAAATGGTCAAGTAGAAAGCACCAATAAAGTCATTGAGGGAATCTTAACAAAGATAGTAGCCAGCCACCAAAGAAACTGGGCTCAGAAACTTCCAGAGGTACTGTGGGCTTATAAGACAACATGGAGGAATACTACAGGCTTCTCACCGCATGAACTGGTGTATGGTAACAATCCCTTATTCCCTGTATAAATTGAAATAAATACATTAAGAACAGTGTTGCAAGTTGATCTGGATTTGAGTACAACACAGACTCAAAGATTGAACCAGATTAATGAGTTGGAAGAGAAATGGTTGGCTGCCATTCAACAGACAAAAATCATTTAGCAGCAAAGATCCATATGGCATGATGGGTTTATTAAGAAGAAATATTTCCAAAAAGGAGATTGGGCTCTTTTGTATGGTTCAAGGTTCAAATATTTCAAACGCAAGCTCTGCACCAGATGGCTAGGTCCTTACGAAGTGGATACGGTCTTTGATAATGAGACTGTACAATTGGTGACCATTGACAGTGCTAAGACACAGTTACTAGTTAATGGGCACCGTCTAAGGTTATATCATTAACCCGCTTCGAAGGAATCATTTTTCAACATTGTCGCAGACTCTGATCTTCATGTTACGATAGTAGGGGAACATTCTCCTCTGCAGCCTTAAAAATTGAAATTCCAATAAGTGCAGTAGTTGAAAACCACCTTTATGGAAACTGTTACACTTGTTTAAAATAAATAAATAAAAATAACAAAATAGAAGAAAAACAAAAATAAATCTAATTGTGAAAACCCCTTTCTAGGGCACAGTCAGACAACTAGTAACAGTTGAAAAGCACTCTTGTGGCGGTTGTTACACCCATGTTTTTCTCCCTATAATATCATCTTCCCTTTCTGATCTATGTCATAGGATGATGGTATTCATGTAATTTCCTTTTCTGTACCAATTCCTTTTGATTATTGTGTGTTTTTTTTAGAATAATTTAAAAGTTGTCTTGGTTGTTACACATGTAACAACCGACAACCATGAATACTATTCTTTGTAATTCATTTCATAAACAGTAATAACCATGTCAACTAAACACAACAACACGAGCGTTGCAAGCAGGACGCTGTCAATTCAAGTCTTCCTCCACGTCAAATCAGGTATGTCATCAAAAAGGAAAATGATTGGCATTGATGATTCGGTGATTAATTGGAAAAATAATGACACTCCTGTGACGGCCATGGATGGTCGTCACCATTAAAGTGAGGGAGGGGATATGACTTGAAATCATTGCAAAAAGGTTTTAATCATAAATATCTATTAAATTTTCATGCACCTAATCAATAACAAAATTGCTAATGATGACCGAATCCAGTTGGAAAAAAGCGTGTGTACGAAATCCCATTAATTTCCATAATAATCCATTTATGAATATTAGTGTAGGGTACAATTCGGTAAATTCGTTAAAGTCATCACCTTTCATCAACCTCCTAGTAGGAGAAGAGAAACTGGAGAAGAAAGGAAGAGGAATTAACAGATTGACACTTTCTCATCCTTGGGAATACATTGCCCTAGGCTTGATCAAATATATCACTTGCGAGGGGAGATCCATGATAGTGTTAAACTATCACTTTCCTCTGCTTAACCACCTTTGGCACCAATAAATAATCAATCTTCCATTCTATTTTCTAGGAAACATCAAGCACGTTGCGGCAGCAGTAAAAACAACAGTGCACCTGGAGGCATGCATGACTAATAACAAAATCATTAAGCTAATTGTGTTGGATGCCCTAGGCCAGCAAGGAAAAACTTGGGAAGAATTCAAGAGAAAAATACCAAGGACAAGCCAGGGGAAACAGACCGTGACTTCAGGAGGAAGTCAGGTAGAGGTGGAGACCCAGACTCAGCCTACTGGAGTTAGAATTGGGAAGAAGCCTATTTATGAACCAATTGGGGACAGAAGACTGAAATAAAGAGTGAAGTTCAACATACCTGCAGAACCCTTTCCTACGGTAAAGAAGCAGACAGAAGCAGAAGTTTTAGAAGGAGAAAGGAGACCTTCCTCGTCAGGTAAGGACAAAACCAATCCCTTGTGTTTAGAAATTGAAAAATTAAGAAAGGAAAAGAGGAATTGAAGCAAAAATTATCTGAGGGAAAGGAAATCCCGGTGTCAGTATGCATGACATATTTTTAAAACTTAACAGTAGCGAGATATAATACCCGTAGAGAAAATATCAGCCCAATAGAAGTAGAAACAGAATAGCGGGAGGCTGTTATACATGAACCTGTTGATGATATTGTTGCTACACAAGAACCAGTAGTTAAACCAGAGCCTCCTATAATAATCGACCTAGAAGCCGACCCACGAGAACCTGTGGAGGCCACTCCTATTGTAGAAGAAACAGAAATGGACACAGAGGCGACTCTAGGTAAAAGCAAAGGGGCTGACACACAAGAACCCACCGAAGAGGTTGTTGTTACACAAGAACTAGCAGCAGAGGTGGAACAACCCCATGAAGCAGAGGCTAGTACACCTATTGTTGATGAAGGTATTGAATTTAGGAGAACTCTGAGTCCCATCTCAGGATGGAACTCTGAGAAACTCCTGTTAATTTCTGAGTTACAAAAATGGAAACAAGAATAAATCTCCCTTCAGGATGGGATGATTTCGCTAAAGGAACATCAGAGAGAAATATACATTTTACATGAAAGATGGATGGAAGTAGAGTTGAAGAAAGGGTGGGAGAATTACAAGAAGAAAGAAGCTCTAAAGAAATAAGAATAACAATTGTTGTTGTTACAAGAGCAGATTCGAGACCTCACCGTAGATACTGCATGACCTCGCACTCAACTTTCTGGGTTGTAGGCGGCCTTCTCCATCCTATCCGATTTTTATGTGGGAATGTTACTTCTTATTTCAATTGAAAGCCATTATGGAGGACAAATCTTATTTATGTTCCTCCACTCGTACGTTCCTGGATGTTTTTCGTGCCTCAAAGTTTAATGAGAAAAGTTTGCTGTGTGAATTATTTCTACACAACATTATTTGTGAACATGTGAGGATGCAGATGGTTGTGACAATATTCTCTTATATGGGAGATCTTCAATTAAGGGATTTTGTGTCCTTCATGAGGAATTAGGTTGAATGACATCTAGCCATTAAATCTATGGAGACTAATGAGGAGAAGACAACATTGTGGGTTCGGGCAGAACTAGGACGAGCTGCTGAATTGAGATGAGAATTCAGAAGAATGTTTAGCACCCCAAGGATTAAAGAACCAGATGCCACTTATAGAAGAATAATTGTGGATTTCTGCCTCAATCAGTTCGCAATGATGAAGAGTCGAGCTTTGACAGGGTGTTTAAAATGCACGGAAGCTAGCAGTGTTGAGCTACTGAAGGGAGATTCATTCTTATTCCAAAATTTCATGGTGGCTATTACACATGTACCAGCCTACACATAGATTGTACAATCCCTTGGTGCTTTGTGTTTGGGATTGAATTTCATGTTTCCTTTGATCTGGTTGCCCATTGAGGATTGCCAGACCAATTACGAATTAAGAAATTATGAGTTAGAATCCTGGGTACGGCAGTTGATGGCCAATCAGGGATACAGGTCTACAGACAAAGACACAACTGGGGCTTATGATCTCACCGACCTACACCAAAGATATTCCCATGAGAGATGAGTTTGCATGAGGTCATGCAAGCATTTCAGTTGGGGGGAGATGTTGGGTGCTAGTTTTGTACGTTTTTCTTACACTTATCTTCCTTATTTTGCCTCATAACCATAACAATTGGGAGTATCTTTACCCCTTTTTCCTACCTTTTTACCCTAACTTGTGTTGTTTCACCTTGCTTTCGTTACTTTTCCAATTCACCAATTATTATGATCTATTATACCTTCTTATGACTAATTGATGGTGAATGTTTGGAGAATATCGATGATATTTTTGTTGTATTTTCAGATGTCATTTGTACCACCAAATATCCCGAATACAAAGTTCACAGGAGCAGTTCGGATAGTGTTGTTATAGCAAAGCGATGTTGTTACACCTTGTTGTTATAGACCCGCTGACAACTTCTGTTACATTATGTTGTTACAAACTCATTGGAAAACTACTTATATAGTTGTACCATTGACTGATCTCATCAATATTTTTGTTGATCTGTACTCTGGCAGTTGCACTACAGTTGTGTTTCCATTATGATAGCTATAGGAGTTGTTAGCGTTGTATTTCTGGGATAACAGCCTAAGGGCAGTTTCGATTGTAATCTTTTATTTTCTAGTCAGAAATTTATTAGGAAGTGGTTATAACTGTATGAATTATATTTAGATCGGCATGAGAATCGTAAGATTCTCATGAATGATCTATCCCTGGATTTTCTGATGTAACCACTATATAGCTCTCATCCCTAGAGGTCGAGAGGTTAGAGGAGAACATCATTGTTTTGGCTTTGTAATTGTGTTCATATTAATATAGATGATCATGTTATTGATGTTACATGTGTGATTCTATTTAGTTTCTATTAAATTTCCTTCTCCACCTACGCCCTGCTAGGGAGGAAGGGCCCTCCTTCTTAGCAGGGATTGCAGTGATTAAAG
The DNA here is from genome assembly GCA_034641835.2 of Pinus albicaulis. Taxonomy (NCBI): domain Eukaryota; kingdom Viridiplantae; phylum Streptophyta; class Pinopsida; order Pinales; family Pinaceae; genus Pinus; species Pinus albicaulis. The sequence goes on along the minus strand of JAXQQM020079798.1, from coordinate 81,760 downwards.
TAGTTTTGTGTATGTAATTTTATTTCAGTTTATGTAACAATAGAGTGGTGTTGATGTTGTTCTGATGAGAATATATCTGCTTCAATTTCAATACTTTATATGTTGTTACACGTGATAATAGAAATACCAATTGGGTACTTATTGTATGGCGAGCTAGACAGACCAATTGAAGTGTGATTTCAATCTTGTAGATTCTTTTATTTCTGCATGAGTGATTTATTTCCAACATTTACTTCAGCAACGATTTATTTTCTTTGAAATTACTTCTAGTTGGTGTATTGGCATAGACAGTGCAACTGTCATTGGAATAAACAAATGCCCCTGTATTGATAATTAAATGTGTGCTATTCAGTCATTTAATAAGTGATTTATATAGCCCAACACCATGTTTCAAAAAAAATAAGCCAAAATCTACAAATGACTTAATAGATATGACAGGAAAGCTTTCAATCCACTGTTTACATTTCCCTTGAAATGAATCATAGAACAATATGATGAAAATATCTTCATGTCTGACTTTTAAGAAGCTCAGTAAAGTCACGGAAATCTGATATATACTTCAAGGTAAAACTCAAATCTTCTCAATTAAATTTTGGACCATTCCTTAAAAAATATGCATCCTTGGGAATCACCATTTGATTTCTTCATAAGTCTAGTGGAATCACCATGAATCTATGAAATTTTGAATTCTTCAACAATGGAGTCGCCAAGGTAGTTCTGCAACCTCAAAAAAAATTCTGAGCTCCTGCTACCTCCAAGAGTTCAACTTCACTTTTTTGCACAAAAACTTCAGGAAATTAGTCTTTAGACTCCTGGTAGACACACCAAAATGTTATCACAAAATTTTACTTGATTGGCTACTGATCAGACAACTAAGTGTAATTGTTTAAAGCCACCTATTGATTTAAGATTAGCCTCTTCAATCTGAGAGGGAACTCTCTAAGGTATTTTATGTCATTGGTTAAGGATAGTGCTAGATGGCTAAATCTATAGAAATTTTATCTTATTTTTTATGATTTCAGGTTGAAAGAATGCAATTTTTCCACCATTGGGCTTATGGAGTCAACAATCAGTAGTTTCAGTGGAAAGGTTTCTTTACATGGAAGTTGAGGCAGATATAGGTCTTTAACAAAGGAAATTCACTCATAAAACATAGGAAAACACAGTCATTTCATTACTAAAGGAAGTCAGAGCATAGAGTTATGAATTCTGAGTAATAGAAATGAAATCTACTGCAAGTGGTAAAACATAAGATGTAGATCAATAAGACATTAAAAACCTACATTGCTTCTTCATAACATTTAGGTTCACCAGAATCAATCAACAACAAATAATATAATGAAGGAGAGTATCGTTCAAGGGGTCTAATTATCCTGGTAGATCTTATAACACCACTTTCAGGTGTTTGAGGTGCTTGTTGCTATTGTGGTGGTTGTTGTTGTTGTGGCTCTTGATTATTATTATTTTCAGGCACCTTTACCTTTTTTGTGATCTCTTCAAGAACTGTGTATTCTTTCTTTTCTTTTTCCTATTTCTTTTCCTGCAACTGATTCTTATACAATACATTTTCATTGAATATTACATCTCTTCTCCTAATGATTTTGTGATTTTCATAATCATATAAGCGATAACCAAAATCGTTAACACCATATCCAATAAAGGTACATTTCTTTGATTTTGCCTCAAGCTTTGTTCTGTTTTCTTTATTAAAATGGACAAAGACCTCACAGCCAAAAGAATTTAAAAAAGAGTAGTTTACCTTTTTACCTATCCATGCTTCCTATGGATTACCACCATCCAACGAACTTGAAGGCCCTCTGTTTATTAGATAAATAGCAGTATTTACAGCATCTGCCCAAAATTGTAAAGGCAATCCTACATGCAATCTCATGCACCTTGCACGCTCCATGATTGTTCTGTTCATCCTTTCTGAAACACCATTTTCTTGCGGTGTTCTTGGAATTGTCTTCTCTCTGTGAATTCCATGCTCTGAACAGTACCTATCAAACTTTTTGCTGCAATATTCACCTCCATTGTTTGATCTGAGACACTTCAACTTATTTCCTGTCTCAATCTCAACCAAATATTTCCATTTCTTGCAAGTATCAAATACATCATATTTATTCTGAATACAATAAATCCAAGTTTTTCTATTTGCATCATCAATAAAAGTAACATAATAATTGTTAGAAAAATAAATATAACAGAGCAATGAAACACATAAAATATGCAGAAAAAATACAAGCACACAAAACACATAAAACCAGAGAGACACAGATATACGTGGTTCACCCAGTTTGGGCTACGTCCACCCCGAACAGCCAGTCCTTCCTTTATATTATCCAACAAAATGAAGAGACAAAACCTACAGCAGATCAGCTGTAATATCCTCTGTTCTCTCTCACAATCTCCCTCTCTGTTTCTCGCTCCGAGAATACACTCATAATACACAGACGCAATACAATACCCTCATATATACAAGGGGTTGCCTTCTAGGGCAAAAAACCCTAATCTAAACATAAATTCTACCGTCAGATCATTTGCCTAATGAATGGCCAAGATTGACTAGAAATTACTATACTTTTACAAGGCAATTTTACATATGTTTTTAGCTTCCGGGGCAGCGCCCCCGAACCCCCGCCAGGGGGAGGCTCCGAAAAGCCCTGCCGCCCCCCCCTGGACCCCCCACGGCAGCGATTAAATTTCGGGTGGCGTTGCCGCCCCTTTTAAGGTACAGGGGTCCAAAGCTGTAATACAAAGTAAACAAGATAATCAGGCTCCACACCCAACAATCTCCCACTTGGGGACTGATTGTAGCAACTCCATCGCTGCTTCATTTGCTAGACAATGACTCCTCTTTGGACATGGCTGTTCATCATCTTCATCGTCATCCTTGAAGACCAATTGAAACTGAGCATGTTCTCAGTTTCTCCCTGGTTACAACTTTTTTTAGCATATCTGCAGGATTCTGGCTAGTGTGTATCTTTTCCAGCTTCAACTCTCCATCTTCCAATACTGACCGTATGAAATGGTACTTGAGATGTATGTGCTTAGTCCTGGAATGAAATGCTGAGTTCTTTGCAAGATGAATAGCACTTTGGCTATCACTATATAGTGTGCCCATATCATGCTTCTTACCCAATTCATCCATAAACCTTTGTAACCAAATCATTTCTTTACTAGCCTCTGTAGCAGCAACATACTCAGCTTCTGTTGTTGAAAGTGAAACAACACTTTGGATTTTTGAAACCCAACTGACAGCTGTTCCACCTACAGTAAATACATATCCTGTAGTGCTCCTCCTGTTATCTCTGTCACCTGCCATATCTGCATCAACATATCCCCGTAGAGCAATGTTTGAACCACCAAAGCATAATGCTTGATTTGTGGTACCTCTCAAATATCTGAGAATCCATTTTACTGCCATCCAATGTTCTTTTCCTGGATTGTTCATATACCTGCTTACAACTCCCACCGCATGTGCAATATCAGGCCTTGTGCAGACCATTGCATACATTAAGCTTCCAACTGCCGATGCATATGGAACTTTAGACATATAATCCATGTCTTCTTGGGTCTTTGGGCACATATCCTTACTAAGTTTGAAATGGCTAGCAAAAGGTGTACTAACTGGTTTTGCATTCTGCATGTTAAATCTTTTCAACACCTTTTCTATGTACTCATTCTGAGACAGTGTTAACTTGCGATTTTTCCTGTCTCTAGTTATTCTCATACCAAGGATTTGTTTTGCAGCTCCCAAATCCTTCATTGCAAATGAATTTGCCAATTTTCTTTTGAGCACATTTATTTCCTGCATGTTAGACCCTGCAACAAGCATGTCATCTACATACAATAACAATATAATATAGCTGCCATAATTTTGCCTTTTCAAATAAACACAATGATCAGAGTGACATCTAGTATAACCTTGTTCAGACATAAACTTGTCAAATTTTAGATACCACTGCCTTGGAGCCTGTTTTAAGCCATACAAGCTCTTCTTTAACCTGCACACCAATTTTTCTTTCCCTTTGACCTCATATCCTTCTGGTTGCTGCATGTATATCTCTTCCTCCAAATCTCCATGGAGAAATGTTGTCTTTACATCTAACTGTTCAAGATGTAAATCTTCCGCTGCTACAAGACTTAAAACAGTTCTGATTGAATTCATCTTAACAACAGGAGAAAATATTTCATCAAAATCAATACCTTTCTTTTGTGCAAAACCCTTCACCACAAGTCTAGCTTTGTACCTCTGTTTTCCTCCATCTTCTTCCTTCAGACTGTAAACCCATTTATTCTGCAATGTAGTTTTACCTGCAGGCAACTTGACTAAGTCCCAAGTCTGGTTATGCATTAAGGAGTCCATCTCTTCTTCCATGGCTAGCTCCCACTTCTTCCTGCTTTCAACCTGCATTGCTTCTTCATAACATTTAGGTTCACCAGAATCAGTCAAAAATAAATAATATAATGAAGGAGAGTATCGTTCAGGGGGTCTACTTATCCTGGTAGATCTTCTAACACCACTTTCAAGTGTTTGAGGTGCCTGTTGCTGTTGTGGTGGTTGCTGCTGCTGTGGTTGTTGATTATTATTATTTTCAGGCACCTTTACTTTTTCAGTTATCTCATCAAGAACCATGTATTCCTTGCTTTCTTTTTCCTGTTTCTTTTCCTGCAACTGATTCCTATACAAGACCTTTTCATTGAATATTACATCTCTGCTCCTAATGATTTTGTGATTTTCATAATCATATAAGCGATAACCAAAATCATTAGCACCATATCCAATAAAGGTAAATTTCTTTGATTTTGCCTCAAGCTTTGTTTTGTTTTCTTTATTAATATGGACAAAGGCCTCACAACCAAAAGGCTTTAAAAAAGAGTAGTTTACCTTTTTACCTGTCCATGCTTCCTCTGGAATACCACCATCCAAGGAACTTGAAGGCCCTCTGTTTATTAGATAAACAACACTATCTACAGCATCTGCCCAAAATTGTAAAGGCAATCCTGCATGCAATCTCATGCACCTTGCACGCTCCATGATTGTTCTGTTCATCCTTTCTGACACACCATTTTCTTGTGGTGTTCTTGGAACTGTCTTCTCTCTACAAATTCCATGCTTTGAACAGTACCTATCAAACTCTTTGCTGCAATATTCACCTCCATTGTCCGATCTGAGACACTTCAACTTCTTTCCTGTCTCAATCTCAACCAAAGCTTTCCATTTCTTGAAAGTATCAAATACATCAGATTTATTCTGAATACAATAAATCCATGCTTTTCTAGTTGCATCATCAATAAAAGTAACATAATAACGAGAGCCACCGAGAGATGATACCTGAGCAGGTCCCCATACATCTGTATGCACAAGCTCCAATTTTTCGCTCTTCTTTTCTTTCCCAACTCTGAGAAATCTGACTCTCTTTTGTTTTCCATAAATGCAATTCTCACAGAAATCCAAATCAACATTCTTCAAACCTCGCAACAAATTTCTTGAGTGAAGAATCTTCATTCCCTTCTCACTCATGTGTCCGAGCCTATGATGCCATAATGCTGCATCTGCTCCTTTGGAAGTTAAAGCATTAACAGAGTTAGAAATACCATTGCATAAATACAATGTACCAACCTTTTTGCCTTTTGCTATTACCAGGGCTCCTTTGGTGACCTTCCAAGTTTTATCTGTGAATGTTGTCACACAACCTTCACCGCCTAACTGCCCTGTTGAAATCAGATTTTTCTTCAGATCTGGAACATGCCTTACCTCCTTTAGTAGCCATTGGTTTCCATTCCGTTGTTTTACAAGAACTTTACCCATTCCAACAATTTTACAGGGTTTATCATCACCCAAACGAACTTGTCCAAAATCTCCTTGAACATAGTCATGAAAATATTTCTTATCAGGTGTGGCATGGAATGAAGCCCCTGAATCTACAACCCAAGAATCAGTAACATTTTCGAAAGAAAGAATCAAGGCATCTTGTAACACATCACCTGTCACATTTTCTTCATGATTGTTTTCTTGCTGTGTGTCTCCTTCTTTTCCCTTCCGAGATCTACAGTCTTTCTTTAGGTGTCCTTTCTTTCCGCAATTCCAGCACACTATCCCTGATCTGGACTTGGATCTGCCTTTCCTTGATTTACTGCGATATCCGAGCTCTTTCCTCTTTCCATTCTTCTTCCCCTAGACTCTGCACTCAAAGAATTACCTGATGTCTCACCGGAGCTTTTCCGTCGCATTTCCTCGCTAAGGATAGCACCAACAACATCATCAAACTTTAAAGTACTAGATCCAGAGACAAAGTTACTAATGGCCATTACTAAACCATTCCAACTCTCTGGAAATGAGCACAAGAATAATAGAGCTCTAACTTCATCATCAAATTTTACCCCTACAGAACTTAACTGACTGGTAACTGTATTAAAATCATTTAAATGGTCTGCAACAGATCCACCTTCCGACATCTTCATATTAAATAGTCGTTTCATAAGAAATACCTTGTTTGAGGCCGAGGGTTTTTCATATAGTTTCGTCAACGTCTGCATCAAACCCTCTGTTGTTGTTTCCTTCGAAATATTGAAGGCGACTGACGCCGCAAGGCACAACCGTACTGTTCCGAGTTCCTTTCTATCGAGAATGTTCCATTCCGCGTCTGTCATGGCCACCGACTTCTTTGTTTTTCCGCTCAATGGTAGGTACAGATCTTTCTGATACAGATAATATTCCATCTGCATCTTCCACAACGAGAAGTTTTGGCCGTTAAATTTCTCGACCCTAAACTTACCATCGTCCGCCATTGCTCCCACTCGAACCAGGAACCCTTTTTTCCTGCGAGTTTATCAGCCAAATATACCTTCGGCTCTGATACCAGTTGTTAGAAAATTAAATATTACAGAGCAATGAAACACATAAAATATGCGAAAATACAAGCACACAAAACACATAAAAATAGAGAGACACAGATATACGTGGTTCACCCAGTTTGGGCTACGTCCACCCCGAACAACCAGTCCTTCCTTTATATTATCCAACAAAATGAAGAGACAAAACCTACAGCAGATCCGCTGTAATATCCTCTGTTCTCTCTCACAGTCTCCCTCTCTGTTTCTCGCTCCGAGAATACACTCATAATACACAGACGCAATACACTACCCTCATATATACAAGGGGTTGCCTTCTAGGGCAAAAAACCCTAATCTAAACATAAATTCTACCGTCAGATCATTCAGTTTTCAGTGTAACAAATGGTAATTTTGGACCAACCTATTAACCCTAAATGGAATGACCCGAGATAGTTAATATAATAACTAAGAAGACTACGAACTACTGAAGCAAATTTATGAAAACACCAGTTGTAATAATGTGACAACCTGAATTTCCAAACGAACCCGAAATGCCAAACCATATAAGTGCAAACCTAAGACCTGAATTGTATGTACAATGGAAATTAATAGGGAACAATACCTCCATTGTGCCAAATACTCTTTGCAAGATTTTATCAGCTTCTCATCACCTGTTATAATTAAATCATCAACATATAATACTATAACCAATAATTTTCCTTCAACCACAATATGGTAAAGGTTTGCATTTGCTTCACTTTTAGTGAAGCCCAACTTGATAAAATAGTTGTCGATCCTAGTGTACCAAGCACAGGGTGCTTGTTTCAATCCATACAATGCTCTCTTGAGTCTGCACACATGCAAATCTTTGTCAAACGTCTCAAATCCTTCCAGATTCTCTATGTACACCTCTTCCTCAATCACTTCATTGATGAAAATTGTCTTCACGTCCATTTGATGTATCTTCCATCCCATCTGCGTTGAAAGTGATAGAATTGATTTGATTTAAGATTACCTTGCTACTGGAGCAAAGGTCTCCTTGTAATTAATTCCCTCCACCTTAGAGAACCCCTTGGCCACAAATTTGGCCTTGTGTTTCTCAACACTCCCATTTGTTGCTTTCTTCACCTTGTAGATCCACCTAGAATCTACAGTTGACTTGTCCTCTAGCTTTGGGACAACTCTCCAATCATTGTTCCTGATAATGTAATCATATTCCTCAACCATGGAATAAGCCCATATTGGTTTTTGCACTGCTTCCTTGAATGAGGATGGATCAGTCTCTACACTCTCATTCAACAGAGCCATGTAGCCAGTGTACCGATGTGGTGATCCCCTTTCCCTGTGTTGTGATGTGGGTGCTCTCACATTCTCTCTAACATCATGCATCAATCTTTCAGCTTCTCTAGTGTGCTTCTTTCCATATATGGATGTCTCTACATGAGTGGGTGCTTCCACTATCTACTCCTCTGCTTGTGGCTGCTCCACAATATCCCGAGGTTCTTCCTTTGGAGCCAAAATCTCCTCATCTTCATGTAAGTGAATCCCCCTTTCAATGGAACATCTCATGGCCTTCTCTTCATCGAACTTCACATATCTATGAAAAAATTTCATCCTGTGAGTTGACAGGTACACCCGATAGTTTTGAGGTGTATGAGTGTACCCTACAAATATTCTCAACTCTGCTGTCAGTCCTAGATTTTTCGTTGCATCCTTTGAAACATGACAGCAAACTGATGAACCAAAGATCCTGAAGTGTGACACATCTAGTTTCTTACCTAAAAAATATTCTTTTGGTGTACTCATCCCGATAATCCAATGAGGACTCTTGCTATGCACATATACTGTTGTGTTGCATGCTTCATCCCATAAGTGCAATGGTGGGTCCTGATCATGAAACATAGTTCATGCAACTCGCAATATTTTTGTACTTCCTTTCAGTAACTCTATTCTGTTGTGGGTTATGGGGTGCTATTAACTCCCGTCGAATTCCTTCTGATGATTTTTTTTTTTATTGAACTCAGTTGACACATATTCTCCATCGTTATCGCTCCTGAGAGCCTTCACTTTCCTGCTTGTGTCTTTCTCAACAAGTGATTTAAATTTACAAAATTTTGAGAATGTCTGGTGTTTCTTTTGCATGGAGAATATTCAACACTTATGTGAGAAATCATCTACAAATATCACATAATACCTGTGCTTGGTCTTGGAGCTTGTCGAGAACGATCCACACACATCTGAGTGAACTCTTTCAAGGATTGGTTGTGCTCGACTGCCCTTATCATGAAATTTGGATTTAGTGTACTTCCACAATGTACACCCTTTTCATGTACCACGCTACTCTAGTGAACCCTTGGGAAGTGTTGTAGAAATATGTTGCACGATCTTCAAAGTTCCATGATGCAAATGGCCAAGTCACCTATTCCATAATTCACCGATGGATTGGCTGTGACACCTTCTCCGATTTCGTGCTCAAAGAAACACAATATTCTACATCCAATTTATAGAGGTTCTTCACTCGAACCCTGATCCAGTTCACTTGTCCTATGGTTACGTGACGAAGAAAATCCTTCCTTTTTCTAAATATCACATCGTAGCCACGATATTCCAACATAACAACTGAAACTAAATCCTTCTTCAGACCCGAAACATACATGACATCTTTCAATGTGAGAGGAGAACCAGACTCCCTCTGAAAAATAGCAGTAGCGGTCGTGCTATACCTTCCATCATATCCCATCTCTATGTGCATTTGGAGGTCCTTCTCTTTCAATTCGCTGAAAATTTATTTGTTGTTGGTTATATGAAATGAGGATCCACTATCTAGATACCACACACTACCCATCACCAATGTCACCATGCATGCAATAAGGGTGAAATCCAACTCACATTGTGAAGAGCTTCACCTGTCACTCCTTTTGAGGGCTTCTTTCTGGCCTTCTTGTGCGGACACTTCGTGGCATAATGTCCAAATCATGATAGTGGAACCCCACCATTGTTTCTTTTAGTTTTTTATTTTCCTTAATTGTAGCACAGTTTACTATTTTTGGCAGTATTTTGGGTCCTAAAATACCGGAGTCGTTTTGAGGGACTAAAAGATGTTTTTAGGAAAAACGGAGAGACTGTAAAAGTCCTAAACTCGTTCACTAGTTTTTTTTGGCCTCGTCTTCGATATATTCAAAATGAGGTATTGTGAAAGACAAATAGAGATTGTATGCCAAAGTTATGACCCTGGGAAGTTGATGTTCCAACTTACCCCAATGGGGCCCACAAGATTTTGGTGCTTCATCTCCTAGGGATAGGTTTTTTTATGTTTAGAGTTTCTCATTGTTTCTCAATGATAAAAAGGCCATCAAGCCTCATTGTAACACAATTCAGAGGCATGTAGCTGCCACATCTCTTCTCGGAGATGAGCTACCATTTCCCGAGCTAGTTTATTTCCATTATTTATGTAAGCATATTTTAGTTATTTTATATTAATGAAATAAAGTTTTATTTATGATGCATTTCTATGTTTGTGGTTAGATATGTATTCTATCGCATTCTTGCATAAGTTCGGATTAGTGGAATCATAGCAGTATGATCTTTCTCGGTTTTTCTTTGCATGTCCCCAATAAGGTCACACTATAAGGATTTAGGACTCAATTTGGTTGAACCTTTGCAAGATCAAGCTCGCAAACCCCGATGGCCTCCCATGGCAAAAGAAAAGAAAGACGAGGGAGCAGGAGATCCTTTCAAAATATTGCTTGAGGAGGACCTCAAGAAACAAAGGAACACGATGATGGATAACTTTTCCAAAATCCTTTGACGACTACCCACAAACAACACATCTTCATCCGGTAGCCACTCTGGAGGCGCCATGTTGTTTAAGGTACAAGCTAACTTTGAAATTCCCATATTTGAAGGCCAGATAGATGAAAATGTCGTAGATAAATGGTTAAATTTGTTGGAAGGATATTTTTCAGTTCATGACTTTTCCAACCAGGAATAGATTGATTTTTCACTCTTGAAGGCCGCCCCCCATGTCAAGGACTAGTGGGAAACCTACTATGAGAAAAAGGATGAGGGGGGACCCTCCGTGTTCTCAACCACACCCACTTGGAATTCTTTCCAATATTCCATCAAGGAACAATATTACCCTGTCGGTAGCTATGAAGAAAAATACATAAAGTGGACCACGTTGCGGTAGAGAATGGACCAAGATGTGCCAGATTTCACAAATGGTTTTCATTCCCTTCACACGAAGATGGAAATCAAGGATTCCAAGTGGAATTTGGTACTCAAGTACCATGGTTGTTTTCATAAGTACATCCAGGATGAAATGGAGTTCCTAGACATCTCCTCGCTCGGTGTCACCTATCGATACGTTATCAAGATCGAGCATATTTTTAAACAGAAGAAGCATGAATTTGGATGTGTGAATCTAAAGTAAGGGAAAGGCACCCCCAAACCGTAGAACAAAGGGAAAATACAAGGCGGGGCGACCCAAGACAACCCATCGAAGCTGCAAGAAAAGAACAACACCATGAAGACAAAGAAGGACACAGGAAAGTGGTGTGAGTTCTATAAGAGCTCCACTCACAAAAAGAGTGAGTGTCGATCCAAGCAATCATTGGTGGCCAAGTTGAAGGCTTTCGAATTATATGCATGTTATGAATCCGAGTCAAAACCCGATAAGGGGAATGAAAAAGGGAAGCAGATTACTGATGTGTAGCCCAGTTCCATCGTTGCCACCACCAAGATCCAGAAGGATGAGCCCAAAGATCGAGAGGAGGGGGAGTGCCTCTTCCACTCACAAATGTGGGTGAAAGGTTATCCACCGCAGTTCATTGTCAAAAGTGGGAGCCAAAAGAACCTCATTTCAGGAAATGTTGTGAAGTGGCTAGGCCTATCGACCATGACATACCCACATCCATAAACTATCGTGTGGTTTCACCAAGGAAAATATCGCAGTGTTAGCCAACAATGTCTCCTTCCCTAGAGAAAAATGCCCTTCACATATGAGGCAATGTGTGATGTTTCTCCTCTCGAATTTTTTGATGTATTATTAGGACAACCATACTTGTGAAAGTGACATGTTGTGTATGAATCTAGGCCTCACACTATTATTATTAATTTTTGGTATTAAGTTGTATAGGATACCAGAGGTAGAACCGCCTACCATCATCTCTCTGATCATTACAAAGAAATGCAATAAGATCATCTCCCAGATCAGGGAATTTGTTTTCCTTATGATTTTCCCTCAAGTCCAGAAGAATATTGTGGCCACAGCCTCCAGAAAGGGATCCTTCGTAGGACAAAAACAGATGGACAAGGTCATGGAGGAGTAAAATGACATTTTCACCTCTCCTGTAGGGGTACCTCTACACTATCAGGTAAATCACTCCATTGATCTGACCCCAGGCGCGCCACTACCCAATGGATCGATATATAACTTTTTGTTCAAGAGAACGATGAGATCAAGAGGTAGATTTAGGAGCTACTACAGAAAGGGCACATTAGGCGGATTTCATCACCATGTGGGAGCCCGATCATGTTGGTACAGAAGAAGGATAGGACCTAGCAACTTTGTATTAACTATCGGGCATTTAACAATATCACTGTTTGGAATAGGTAACCGATTCCCTAGATTAATGACCTATTGGACCAACTCAAGGGGGTCAAATATTTTAGCAAGATTGACTTGAAGTCTGATTATCACTAGGTACCAATTGAACCCTCCGATGTGTGGAAGGTTGCCTTCAAATCCAAGGTGGGCCTTTTTGAATGGTTGGTCATGCTTTTAGGGTTGAATAATTCCCTCATAACCTTCATGAGGCTTATGGATGACATTTTATGACCTTTCACCAACTTATTCGTGGTGATGCATTTGGATGACATCTTAATCTTCAGCTAGAGTTGGGAAGAGCACCTCTACCACATTCGACAGGTCCTCCAAACACTGCAACAACACAATTTGTGTGCTAATTTGGAGAAACAAAATTCTGGCATGATCCAGGTTCAATATATGGGGTACATCATTGCTGATCAGGGTGTGCTTGTGGACCTAGCCAAGATACAAGTCATTCTGGATTGACCAACCCCAACTACTTTAATAGAGCTCTGCAGCTTTCTGGGTCTTGCCAAATTCTACTACAGGCTCATGTTGGGTTTATCTCATATCACTTGTCCTTTGAGTCAAGACACGAAGTGAGGGTCGAAATAAAAGTTTCTTTGGTTTTGAATCCCAACAGAAGGAATTTGTTGAGTTGAAGCATTAACTCTACTCTACACCAGTGCTCACATTACCAAACCTGCAGTAACCATTTGAGATCGAGACAGATGCCTCTGATTATGCTATTGGTGCAGTTCTTGCTCAGGAGGGGCATCCAATGGCATATCACAGTGATACACTTTCAAACACAGTTTGAAAGTATCCCACCTATGACAAAGATATGTATTCCATTGTGTAGGTCTGCCGAAAACATAAGCATTACATTCTAGGGAAGTAAACAATCATCCACATATACAAACGACCCTTGTAGTTCATACAGACACAAGGGAAGTTGCAGAATGATCGCTATAAAAAATAGTCCAGATACCTAAAATAGTTCCATCTAAACATTAAGAAAAATAATGGCAGCACCAACAATGTTACAGACTGCCTTAGCCGAGCGCCGGTCATGGCGCTGACCACTGTGCTAGACTCTTGCGAGGACGAGACTTTGGGGTGACTGACTCTTTACAAGAGTGATCCAGAATTCGGAAAAACATACCAGACGCTCCTGGAAGGCAAGCAAGTTCCAAATTATCACCTTGAGGATGCACTAATATGCCACCTGGGACACCTATGTGTTCCTTAAAACGAGCATGCCAAGATGAATTGGGAAGCGCACTACAGCTGAGTCGTTGGACATTTCGGGGTAGATAAAATAGTGGCAATAATGTAGAATTATTTTTATTGGTTGAACTTTCAACAAGATGTTGGGAAGTACATTAGATCCTACATTGTTTGTGCCATTGCCAAACCGACCATCAAGAGGCAAGGCCTATATACTCTTATGTATACTCCTAGTTGACCTTGAGAATCCATCTCTATGGATTACATGCCGGGCCTTCCTTCTACTAAGCATGGAAACCAATGTGTTTTCGTGGTCATTAACAGATTTTCTAAGATGGTCATTCTGGTGACCTGCAAGAAGAGTATCACAACAGAAGCCACTGCTAAACTCTTCTTTGAATAAGTGTGGGTTCACTTTGGGATCCCACAATCCATTATCCATTATCTTAGTCCACAAATTTCCACCCTCATAATTATGGCCAAACAAAGGTCGTCAATAGGATGATCATGCACATTCTGCGCATGTGCAACTCAAAGCTTCCTCATACATGGGATGAAATCCTTCCCTATTTCCAACACATCTACAACCGAGCTCTCCATGTCTCAACTGAACACAAACCATTTCATGTGGGATTGGGATTCTAGCCACTATGCCCCATTTATGTCACCATACCATTTGTAGCTACTCGATAAGATTCAGCTCATGTCCAATCCGAAGTTGACAGGGAAAACAACTTCATTGAGTGCATTCAACACGTCCTCCAGCAGGTCCATGAAATATTGGAGAGAGCCAATGCTAAATACAAGCCGTGACATTATCAACATCGGGTGCCACACAAGTTCCAGGTGGACGACAAAGTTTGGCTACATTTGGAGAAGGAGCGCCTCGCTGGACCCCATTGCAAGCTTCGTTCACTCCTATATGGGCCATACACCATCACCAAGGTTATAGGAAAAAATTCCTTCGAGCTCAACATGCCGTGACCATTCCTTGGCCTGCACCTAATGTTCAATGTGGACCACCTTCGGCCATATTTTCCTCCATTACTGGACACATCTGACATTGTATAACAAATCACACCAACAAAGTTAAACCTCGACTGCATGGAACAAGCCACAACTGATAGGATCATGGACACACATATCAAGAACACTCGTCAAGAGAATATCCAACTATATCAGGTTTTCAAAGCTAGCCAAATCCTGAACCAAGGCAAGTGGCTCCCTAGGGACCAAGTTCAACAAAGGTTTCCCCATCTCATGGAGGCACTCAATGCAATGGGGACCATTTGTTCCTAAGGGGGGAGGAATGATTCAAGTGGATATTGGTGGTCACCCACCTATTCCACTTGGACCCCCACCATTGTTTTTTTTGGTATTTCAGTTTCCTTAATTATAGCACAATTTACTATTTTTGGCAGTTTTTTGGGTCCTAAAATTTCGGAGCCGTTTTGAGAGACTCAAGGACATTTTTAGGAAAAAAAGAGAGACCAAAAAATTCTCAAACCAATTTACATTATTTTTTCAGCCTTCTCTTTGAGATCCTATAAACAAGGTATTATGATAGTGTTACACAGTACTTTGTCACCGTCCCTGCAATCCCCATCCCATACATTGGAGGACAGTTTCAGTGACTTTTGTGTATTGTCATACCTTGCAAAATGTGTCATTGCATCCCTTGGCATGTGAAGAACATTTCCTCTATTGAGTATTCCAGGAGCAGGATCTCAAAAACATATGATTTTGGGTCAGCGCTGGTAGGTAGTTATGGCCTCGCGCCCATTGGCGCTCTATCTTAGTGGACTTCCCACGCTGAGATGTTTTTGGAAGGTTTTTTAAAATAGAAGCGAAGTTTCCATTCTCAACCACTTCGTGAGTGGAGTCATCATGGTTTGTTCGACTGAATAACGTCGAAGACCTCCCTTTGGATTCTTGTTTCCTACATTTGAGCAACTCCCCAAAGGATAAGGTGTCCCTTCCACCTTATGAGGGATCCCAAACTACCTCCTCCTCTCCTATAAATACATCCTTATCACATATTTGCAGCTAGCTGAACAGTCCTTACTATAGCAGGTGTGAGATAGAGTAGAGAGGAATCCATTGTCGAGAGAGAGTCTAGGCTTATTGCCTCACCAAGTCCAATTCCCCAATGAATGCTTGAGATGTGTTTGACTGGACCCATCAAAGGAGGCTAAAACATCAAGGCTCTTTTGGTTGTAAAATTCTTCTCTCTACTTATTAATACATGACTAATGTTTTGGTTCCCGTTTTGTGTTTGATATGTTTAATTCTATGCAATGCGTTTAATTTTCCATGACCAATTAAATAGTTATGAATGCAAGTATGTTATCGTATGCTATTATCGTTCTCTAATCCTTGTGCAGGCACCCGAGTATCACCGTTGAAGGACCATGACGTGTAAAGATGAAGGTCTAGATACTGCTACCACAGCTACGACAACTGCGTTGGAGTAAAGGTAGGTCATCTATCTCGATTCAGTCTCATTCATAAACTAGGAATCTGAAGGATTAATATGTTTCCTTGCTGCTAGACCCACCATAGGGCTAGAGGGATCGCCTCTATCCGCAAAGTGGATTTACCTGCACAAAATATAGCCAAACTAAAATCATATGCCAAAGTTACAACCCCGAGAAGTTGACGTTCCAACTTACCTAACGGGGCCCGCAAGCTTTTGGCGCTTCATCTCCTAGGGTTAGGTTTTTGAATGTTTAGGGTTTATCATTGTTTCTAAATGATAAAAAGGCCACCGAGCCTCATTGTAACACAATTCAGAGGCAGGTAGCCACCACATCTCTTCTCAGAGATAAGCTACCATTTCCTGAGCTAGTTTATTTCCATTATGTATGTAAGCATATTTCAATTCTTTGATATTAATGAAATGAAGTTTTATTTTTGCTGCATTTCTGTGTTTATGTTTATATGTGTATTCTATTGTGTTCCTGCATAAGTTCAGATCAGATGAGGTTCCATCTCTGGTGTTCCACCTTATCTCATCTTGCACCAAGTCGGAACACAAATGCTCCCTCTCTGGTAGCTTCGACCTCTCATTTACCGAATCTTGGAGTTGTGCCAGCTCTTGGGAAGGCTTAGAAGTGTTAGGTTGACTAGATCATCTTTAGCAACTACAAAACCAACACTCCTAATCTCATCCCAACATTGGGTGAACTTGATCAAGTACTATGGTATTGTGTTGCCCTTTTCCATCTTGATTTTCTGAAGCTTTTCCTTCAGTGTCAGCTTTCTATGGTCACTGTTGTTCTCAAAGAATTATGTCAAGGCTTTCCACATTACATATGGAGTCTCCTTCGCATGAAGGTTTGAGACAATATGATCTCGAAATATTTCCAGTAAGATCATTCTTTCCTTAGCTACATCCTTCTTCCTTTTTGTTATATTTTGTGCATCAACAGTTGTTGGTCTCAGAACATTGATATCAATGTATTCCTTCAACCCATTATCTTCCATGACTACTTCCATCCAGTCCTTCCAAGCAATGTAATTCAAGATAACCTCAAGGGCATACTCGAGCCTCAGACCATAGAACACCATCATGATCCTGCTGCTACCTCTGAAGAATAGATCTGCAAAAACTCATCCCTCATGTTATCACAAAATTGTACTGGATTGGCTGCTGATCAGAATACTCTATGTAACTATTTTAAACCAGATTTTGACTGAATCTTAGCCTCTTCAATCTGAGAGGCCTCTCTCAAAGGGATTTATGATATTAGATAATACTAGATGGCTAACTCTATTTGGAAAGTAACTTGATTTTTGTGTATGTATGTTGAAAAGGATGCAAGCTTGTTAATTGGGCTTATGGAGTCAACAAATCAGTAGATTTAGTGGCAAGGTTTCTTGACATGGAAGCTGAGGCAGGTAAGAGTCTTTAACAAAGGCAAATCACACTTAAAACATAGGGCAACATAGTCATTTCATCAATAAAGGAAGCCAGAGCATAAACATATGAATTATGAGTAATAAATATGAAATATACTGCAAGTGGTAAAAATAAATATATAGATCAGGAAGACATTAAAAACTCCATGAGAATCTAAGGTCTGTCAAGAAGAAGCCCTATGTATTATTGATATAAGTCAAATTACATAAAGAAGCATAATGGTGCAAAAAATCTCTAACCCTTTACAACTTCGATAATTTACCTTTAAATAGACATTCTTACAACAGGGATGATCTATCTCTTTGCTAGATTCATCTAACTCTTCCTATGACACCTCGTATAATAGAAAAGCATGCCTTTTAATAATAAAATGAAAGCTACACTCTAAATATGACTTTTCCTAATAGGACTCAAACTCCTATTTATTACTTCAGTCCTCCCTATCTTTAAAACAGTTACATATCAGTGACAACTAAGCATCACATGTTCAAATAGGCTATAACATAGCTCATCACTACTTGACATATTAAAAACCCTCCTAATCATGTGGAACAAAACCCTATTTTTTAGGAGTGCGAGACATTTTCTTCAACGAAAGCTTTAGCTGATGAGTTGTCTCCATTGCATTGTCTTCAAGTCATAAATGTTTGGTGGTAAGGTCCCTTGACCTGTTGGATGTGCCCACCTGTCCAAAACTGCTTTTAAATTGCTCAGAAACCTTCAACAACAACTCGCTACAAAAACAGACCAATTTCGTAGCGAGCTTTCGTAGCATCCAAAAAATAGCTTTTGCACTTAAAATTTCTGCTTCTTTGTTGTTCCATGGTGTCCATCATGACATGACACCTCATCACCATTAAAATCCCTCCTTGAAAATTGCAAAAAGTGTTGTTTGAAACAAATAAGATGCTACAAAAATTTTCGTAGCGTTTTCCTAGCTTCAAGCCTAGGAAACACTACGAAACTGTGAAAAACTGTAGAAATTCCATATTTTAACACTGTCCCAAAAAATTGACCTCCAGCTACAAAAACTTGGTCCTCAACATGCCATAAGCCTTCTAAAACATAATCAAACTCAACTTAAGACTCTTGATGTGTTACCTCTTCATTAATGATGAGTTGAGCTATGGGCTCCTAATCCATAGTCATCTTTAAGCCCTTCTTCTCCAGCTCCTCATGGATCAATTCTAACTGCTCTTGGAGGTCTTTGACTTGGTCCTTCAGTTTTTTGTTCCTAGATTTCAAGTGCAAGTTCATTTTTCTGATATGATTCACCTCTCCTCTCAATGGTTGAGTCCATTTGATCAATTGATGTGTTTTATCTAAGGTATTTGACACACTATTAACCTGCTCTTCCTAATGTAGGTTTTTTAACTATGTACAAAAATTAGCTGCAAACGAATCTTAAAAATAGAAAATAAACAATAGCGAGAGCATAAAACATAAAATAGATATACACAGAGATTTTCCCCTCGATCCCAAATCGGGATGACCAGCTTGATTTTTCATTCTATTCCTTTTAATGTAACAACACATATATATACATGTCGAAGCAGACATAAACCCCAATCGATTAACCCTAGATTAGAACATAAATGTAGTTCCCTTGACCGGATCTACAAAATACCAGGGGCCGAAAACCATCGTACCCCAAAACCTTGGGCAAACCCATGCACAAAACCATGGGCGGATCTGCCCACTGGAAAATAAGGACCAAAAAAGAAATCTGGGGCGCTGCCCCGAACCCCGACAGGGGGGGCTATTGCCCCCCTACACATGATTAGTCGTGGAAAGAATATAACACAAACCCAACACCCAAACTTCTTTCATTTTCTCAAACTGCACCTTCTAAACATTATGTTTCCTTGCCTCTTTCTTCAATACTGCTATTTCATGATTTTCTAACTTCAACTGCTTCTTAAGGACCTCAATCTCTATTTTTTCAATGATTTTCTCCTTTCCTTTCTTTTGCTTGATGACTAGATTTTCTTTTTTTTTAATCTCTTTTTTGCTTCTGGATCCGATAGTTGAATTTGACTTGATATGATAGGATAAGGATAGTTATGATTAGTTGAACTATTTTAGATGATTTTTTTAGATATTTTATCTATTTAAACCTCAAACTTTGAAGGCTTTGATATGGAACTTGTAGGACTTATTATTATTATTTATGAGACTTGGAGACATAATTGAAGATATTTTCTATCATATTTTGATGTTTTTACATGCTGGTTGACAGATTGAAGTCTTAATTAGTTGAACTTACCTTCAGTGTGTAAGGCAAGGGTGGAGGGCCCCCACACCGAGATAAGTGCACTTCTTAGTTTATTTTTTTGCTACAATTTCTGAATTAGTTTGCTTATGTTTAATTTGTTTATGATGATTATTTTCAAGTATTGATGAATCTAATGATCATTCTTAACCTGCATATGAAAGAAAAAACAAGTGTTTAAGTTAAACACTCTTTCTATCTAATCAATATTTTCAGTTAGAATTCATATTTACATGCCTTTACATACTTTGATTGTTGATGGATCTTAATCTTGTTTCTATTTTGCATACGAAGAGACAAACCAATATTTAAGTTAAATACTTCTTCTATCTGATTAAGAGATCAAAAATAAGGTTCATCTTTCCTGCTTTTTTGAATTCTTGTTTTCATAATAACAATGATGATAAATGAAATATATGATGAAGGACAACCAAGACCTCTTTTAGTGAAGAGCCTCTTCAATTATTACTTCATGTATCTTAATCTATTGTTTAGTTAAGTAGTTTGATTTCTAATTACACATTTGAATTTAGAAATTATTTAAGTTAGAATTATATTTATAATATGCATTTCCCTAATCATCAATAAACCATCTTCTAAATTGATCGTAACTGAAACCCATATACCTTGGGGATGCTTCTAAGTTCCACTAACCCAGATTGATAATAAATACTTGTGTTAGTTTACAACAGTAAATTGCCCCAACATTTTGGCGTCGTTGCCGGGGAAGCATATTTCAAAAACGTTCAAAATAGGAAAAAAAGATTAAAAGACAAAAACAATATAAAATCACCAAAAACAACAAAAACATATTTTTTCTTTCAAGTAATGTTTTCTTATGCCTAGAGATAGAGATCAAAAAGTTATATTTGTGAAACAAAACCCCCAACAACTCATTCATCCACAGGATTAACAACACCGGTTGCTGGAAAACCTACTATAGAAGAGTTAGAGGAAAAACAGAGATCAGGACAAAGATCAACTTTAGTTGAAAGACAAATCTTGTTGGCCTTGGAGGTAAATAAAAAACAATCACCTAAAGAAACTTCTTCCATTTAGAAACTAAAAGACACAAGAAAACCAACTGTTGAACAACTAGAGCAACCTGTCCTTGACAAAGTCAAAATAGTTGAAGAAATACAAAGCCAACCTCCTATTGAAACACTATAAATCTCTGAACAAGAAATGGCTGAAGAAGGAGAAGGATCAAATAGATTAAACATGACTCCTGGACAAATATTAGAATATGAAAGACAATAAAGGGAATGTCGAAGACAAAGAGAAGAAGGAAGAGAAATACTAGGAGAAGAAATAAAAATGAAAAATATTCCACCTTCTGTATTGTCTAATTTCTATGGAATGTCAACGGAAGATCTTGATGCATTCATGTTTGAGTTTGACATCTTGTGTAGAACATATCGATATCTTGATGATACACATAAACTTCAACTTTTTCCTGCTACTTTAAAAGCTGTAGCCTTGAAATGGTTCATGGGGTTAGGAGAACACACGATAGATTCTTCGGAAGATATGGAGAAAATATTTCTAAAAAATTATCAAGCTTACTGCAGGGCTAGATACTCGAAAGAAGACATTTTCAGAATGTCCCAACAAGAAGATGAAAGTTTGGAAGAATATTTAGAAAGATTCATTTACAATTTAAAAAAAGCCAAACATCATTCTCTTAGTTCTGATACCATCCGCACTATTTTTCTAAAGGGTATTAGATATGAGTATTTATACATTCTTAATGTAATGGGAAAAGGAGATATTTCTAACTTACCATTTGAAGAAATTTCTGAATTATGTCAAAAATACTCTAGGGGAAGAGCCAAGAGTGGGAAAATAGATATTTCATCAAAAGCTTCCAAATTTGCAGCAAGTGCAGTAACAATAGCATATATAGTAAGCCTGTTAGAAAATTTTAAGACATATCTTTTGAGCACTTTAGGTACATAAGTAGATGTTTTGAAAGCTAAGAAAAAGAAAGAAGAGGAAGATGAAATCTTCACAATTTTTTGTCCAAAGTGTAGAAACAAACATCCACTCAGGGAATGTCCTTTGCAAGGTATACGAGTATGTGGACTATGCACAGAAAATCATGCAACAGAAAAATGTCCAAAGTTAAAAGAATTGCAAGGAGAAGAAGTACAAGGAGTAGATTCTCTCTACTATATGGCACCAAGGAAACCTTGGCAGCCAAGAATGCCTCAACAGTTCCCTCAACAAAATCCCCAAAATTTTCAATATCCTCAAAACACATGGAATACACCAATGTCATGGCAGGCTTGGCCACCACAACAATATCAAAACCAACCTGGACAAGGTTGGAGGAGATATGGCTATGGAAACTAGCCACCACAGCAAATGTATCCCCAACAATATCAATATCAACAACCATACCCTCCACAACCATTTCCTCAGTATAAAAAATTTCAGCAACAACAACCAATGCCATATCCATCTCAAAACCCACCAATGCTAACTCAACTGCAACAACTTCAGCTGCCTACTAACCAACCACCTCCTAGACCAACACAATTACCAGCTCAGCCAATAGCTAATCCAAGTAACAAGGTGGATAGACTAGCATATCATGTGGAAGAGGCAACATATTATCCTACTTATTCAATTCTTCCTGTACAAGATGTCCACCTAAGGTCTGGGAAGGTCTTACAAAAATATTCTCCTTCGATAAGTGAAGAACATTTAGAACAAGGAGAACAAAGTGAACAATCTCAACCAGAAAAACAAAGTCAGAAGGGTAAATCTATTATGACACAAACTCCACCATATCTAGAGAGATTGATACAACAAAATATTCCAATATCTCTCCCCGAATTTAATATTCTGGATGAATTGAAAAACACATCTGTTAAAATTCCTTTATTGCGGGAAATTAAAGACATTCTGATATATGCAAAAACAATAAAGGAATTATGCATTAGAAAATCTGGCAGAAGAAAGAAGGATCCACCAACAATCCAAGTAATTGGCATTTTGGCTAGTGTCATGTCTACAAACACAACCATTGAAAAGTATGTTGATCCAGGAATTCCTATGGTTACTATTTCGATTAACAAATTTTCAGTTCCAAATAATTTAATAGACTTGGGAGCAGCTATCAATGTTATGACAACAAAGACTATGAAACATTTGAATTTGAACAACATTAGACCTACTACAATAGTCTTAGAAATTGCAGACAGATCTAAGGTTGTTCTAGAAGGTATATTAGAAGATATCATTGTCTCACTGGATTCATGGGAGTATCTTGTAGACTTCTTGATTTTGTAGCCAAAAGCAAACTTGGGAGAGCATCCCTTAATTTTAGGCCAACCATGGTTAGCTACTGCAGATGCTTACATTGGATGCAGGTCAAGAAGCACGATTATAGCACATGGAGATGAAAGAAAGCATGTTGCATTATATCCTCCTGCTCAATCCCCTTCCTTAATATTATGGCTTGATGAAAAAGAACAACAAAAACTTCAACATGTTCTTAGTCTTAATCAAGTTTGCAATTTTAGAGAGGATGAAGAAAATGAGGACTTATTAGATCTATTCATCTCAGAATCAAATCTTTCAGAGCAGCTTAAGATAACTCAATATGAAGCTGCTAGTTATATTTTGAATGAATGTTTTCAAGAAAATTGCACAATACAGTCATTGAAAAATACATTTGAAATCATTTTTTCTGTAAATTCAATTACCAATTCAAACAGAAAAATCATTGAAATTAGTCCTGAAAGACATTTGAATATTGGTAACAACTTACAATCATCACATGAGGAAAAGATAATAACATTATTGCAAAAATATTCAAAATATTTTGCCTAGGATTATAAAGACATGCCAGGAATTCATCCAAAAACATGTATCCATCAAATTTACACTAATAATGAAGTAAAACCTGTAAATCAACCACAAAGATGGATGAACCCCATGATGAAGGAAATAGTGAAAGAAGAATTACAATAACTGTTACAAGTCATATTTATCTATCCTATTTCAGATAGTCAATGGGTTTCACCCTTAGTTGTGGTACCTAAGAAAAATGGGAAATGGAGAATTTGTGTGGATTACAGAGAACTCAATAAAGCTACATTAAAAGACCATTTTCCTTTACCATTTATCGATCAAGTGTTAGATTCATTATCTGGAAAGAAATTATTTTCATTTATGGATGTATTTAGTGGATAGAATCAAATAAAAATAACATTAGAAGATCAAGATAAGACAAAATTCACATTCCCTTGGGGAACATATGCATACAACGTATTACCCTTTGGTTTGTGTAATGCACTCGCTACTTTTCAAAGAGCAGTTCTTGCTATTTTTGTTGATTTGATTCATGAGTGTGTGGAAGTTTACATGGATGATTTCACTGTGTATGGTACAACATATGTTGATTGTTTACAAAATCTTGAAAAAGTGTTAAAAATATGCATTGA
Organism: Pinus albicaulis; assembly: GCA_034641835.2. NCBI lineage: Eukaryota > Viridiplantae > Streptophyta > Pinopsida > Pinales > Pinaceae > Pinus > Pinus albicaulis. The sequence continues at coordinate 57,452 of JAXQQM020079798.1, read as the reverse complement.
TACACAACTATCATTCAGTAATGAATTATTTTTATGATGTTAACTGAGGGGATAGTGTTGGGACACCATATCTCTTCTTCAGGGATTAAAGTGGATTCAACAAAAATTCAGGTCATTGTGAATTTAACACCAGCTACAACACAAAAAGAAGTTCGAAGTTTCTTTGGTTATGTAGGATACTATAGAAGATTTATTGAAAATTTCAGTAAAATAGCTTTTCCGTTATTCAAGCTACTTGCGAAAGATGTAGAATTCTAATGGACTAATAACTGTCAACATACATTTGAAAAATTAAAACAAAATTTGTCAATTTCACCCATTCTTTGAGGACCTAATTGGTCTTTTCCATTTCACATTTCAACTTATGCATCTAATACAGCTATTGGAGCATCACTTGGACAAAAAGAGAATCAATTCAATTATGCTATATATTTCATCAATAAAAACTTAACACCAACAAAATTGAATTACACTGTTACAGAAAAAGAAATGTTAGTTGTCGTACATGCAGTAAATAAATTTCGACATTATATAACAGGTTACCAAGTTTATATTCACACAGATCATTCTGTTATAAAATATTTAATGAACAAATCAATCAAAAATGGCAGAATAACTAGGTCGCTGTTATTAATGCAAGAGTTTAATATTACTGTACAAGATCGACCAGGAAAAGATAAACAAGTTTCCGACTTTCTATCAAGATTAAATTCACCTGGTGATCGAAATCCAGTGTCAGACAATTTCCTAGATGAACATCTATTCACTATAAATGTCAAAACTCCTTGGTTTGTAGATATAGCTAACTATTTATCATCTGACATCCTACCATATCACTACACAAACAAAAAAAAACGAAGAATAATTAGAGAAAGTTCCAGGTATAGCTAGGTCAATGGAGATCTATTTTATACTAGTGCGGATTTAATTATTAGAAAATGTGTAAGAGAAGATGAGATAATTAAGATTTTAAAAGCTTCTCATGATGAACCATGTGGTGGTCATTTTGCAGATAAAAGGACAACATAAAAAGTGTTAAAGCTTGGCTACTACTGGCCATCCATCTTCAAGGACTACAAAAATTATGTCAAAATATGTGACAACTGCCAAAGAATTGGTAGACCAGTGGCATAAGATGAAATGCCATTAATTCCACAAGTACTTATTGAACCATTTAAACAATGGGCTTTAGATTTCATGGGACCAATCAACCCTCCATCCAATGGAAAGAAATACATCCTTGTATGTACATATTATGTGACTAAATGGGTGGAGGCCAAGGCAGTAGCACAGGGAATAGAAGAAATTGTTGTGTCTTTTCTGTTTGAAGAGATATTTGCAAGATATGGAGTTCCGAGACAGATAGTAACTGACCAAGGTGCATAATTCACATCAAAACTTGTTCAAGATATTACGAAGAAATTTAAGATCAAATAGAGAAAATCAACTCTGTATCATCCTCAAGCCAATGGACAAGTGGAATCAACAAACAAAGTCCTAGAGAACATTATGACGAAGACTGTAAACATGAAAAAAAATGACTTGTCAGAAAAGTTAAGAGTTGCATTATGGGCATATAGAATAACTTGGAAAAACACTACTGGGTTTAGCCCATATCAGTTAGTGTATGGAAAATAAGTTCTATTACCCATTTAGTTTCAAATACATACATACAAGCTAACAACAGAATTAGGGATGGAATTGTCTCAAGCACAACAAGAGAGGATTATGCAGTTAAACTAACTGGATGAGATACGACAAAAAGCATTTGAACATACATCTCTTGTCCAAGAACAAAGGATCAAATGGCATGATCGATTTATAAAGAATAAAGTGTTTCAGAAAGAAGATTGGGTACCTTTGTTCGACTCCAAGTTCAAATATTTCAAAGCAAAATTTACGACTCATTGGATTGGGCCATATGAGATTGAATAAATCTTCGACAATGGAGCTGTCAAGATAAAAACAATTGATAAAGCATTTGTTTCATTTATTGTCAAAGGAAATAGGCTTAAAGTCTACAATAAGCCTATAAATAAAGAAGATTTTCTGAGAAAAATTGCGATGGATTCAGACCTGGAAATGATGGGGCAGCATAGCAATATGCCTTCCATAATTCCAGCAGAAGAAGAATATATATATATATATAATAAGTAAATAAAAATAAAAATAATATTTTGGTTGTAAAAATCCAGGAAAATGCCACAATACAAACTCGAATTTATATGGGAAAACCAACTTGTTTGGCAAATATAAATTCTCTTTTCATTTTATCTTACATTACTTCAAATTTTTGCTTATATACCCTCCAAGACATTGCAGACTTGAGCAAAAGTCAAAATATCAGCTTGGGGGAAAGTGTGAATAAAAAAAAAACTATGAAAATAGTTTTCAGCAGCTGAATTGAAGACAGAATATGAACTACAATCATAAAGGGACCTGGTATATCATTAGACATTTACAGAAAGTGACCTGAATTTTTGTTAAAAAATTATTCAGAAAAGGACCTGAATCATTATGTCAGAAGAAATGGAACATCATTGTACATTATGCCAAAAGGGACCTGAAAATTGAACATGTCAGAAGGGACTTGAGTTATATCAACTGAAGAACATATCAGATGGGACCTGAAAATGTTAAAGTTTCACTTGCAGAAGGGACCTGAACAATAATTATTCTAAATCAAATCAGATGCAAGAAGAAATAAAGTCTCTACAAAGTCTACAAGAACCTTGTAACAATAAGCACAATGTCGATCATCATCAACATCAAAAAGGGAGTACAAGTACAGTGAGTAAAAAAATCTCTCTTACAAATTCAATTTTTTTCAAAATACTCTAGATTTGTATAAGCTAAGTTGATACTAGTTATGCATCTTTACCCACATTTCATTTACATCACCAAAATTTCCTACATTTCATTTCCTATACTTTCATCTACATTTTATCGTTTATGATTTTTAACCCTATTCATATTCATACCACTATCCTAACTAGCCCTATTCTATCCACATTTATATCCATATCACTATTCAAAACATTACATAACATATTCATATCATACCCTGCGTATTTTCCAAAACAAATAGAATTATAAACAAAAGGTCAATATTGAACCTATGGAAGACTCTTGCAAGACCTACAAAACAATAAAACAAAGGTTAGTATTAGCATAAACATTTAATTTTAAAAATTTGACTATTTCATTAGTCAATTTTTAAAAATTAAATACAAAAGAAAAAACCAAAGTTCAAAAGATATATAGCACAATTACAAAAGACATATGATATTGTGCAAAGACATATGATATAGCGCAATTATTTTTGAAAATCAAACAAAACGAGCGCAATCATACAAGAAGATGAACTAAGGTAATGAAGAAAATGTAATGCAAACAAATGAATGCAATTACTAACCTAAGGAATGATGTGGAGATAAACTAAGTGCATGGCTATGATGGTATACGGTATGCTATGATGAGATTGAATGCATGCAATGGAGAGATGAAAGGAGACATCGAATGATAATGAAGAATGATGGCGCACATATGCACGGAGATAATGCGATTTATGGGGATAGACAACATGATGATGCATGGAGGTAATGTGGATAATGGAAATGAACATAGTCATTAACACAAAATGTGAAGAAGCTGCATAGAGAAGGACGAATGTACACCAGCACGATAGTCAAAGAAGAAAAGACGTGCATGGGTCGGTCAAATGAGTCGATGAATGGTTAGAATGTTTTCAAATTTGTTTACATAGCACTATGTAAAACATATGAAACCATTTCAGCCACTGTCAAGATCATTTCCGCCACCGTCAAGACCATTTCTTCCATTACAGAGATCAGAAACGATCATTTCCAAGCGTTTTCACCATCATTGCCATCTAAGAGGCTCAGTAAGATAAAGGAGCATGCAGTCAAAGCACATCCTTGTATCTACAATCCTGTGAAAACAAAACACAGAGAGAAAACTCTGAGGAAGCCAAGAGAAAAACAAAAGAGATAAAACACAGAAGAAAGAGGTAGAGATATAGTTAAGAGGAGAAATGGAGTGATAAGAAGCTAACTGGAGCTTTCAAAGCTATGAATTTAGAAAGCGAAAAGCCGAGCTATAAGGAAGCGAAATTCTGTGGAAGTGAAGGTAAGAAGTTAATGAAGATTTGATTGTTTAAAAATGATGAATAGAATTCAGGATTGTGTCAACAAACTCTGAGTTATATAAGGGAGTGATTTCATTTGATTTGCAAGCCTGTCATTACGTTGTGTTTTGTATTGACACCATTCAAAAACGTGTTGACACCTTTCAAAAAATACTTTGACATCAGTCAAAAAAACGAAATATTTTGTTTAGTGAGTTAATAAATGAAGATTTTAATGAGATTGTTGTGGGTTTAACTTCAGTTCCACTGAAAGAAGATCACGAATATCAAGGAATATCACAAGAGAAGTTGCATAAGAGAGGTAAGCTCGACACATCCTCACATACAGTGTTTCATTTCAAATGGAAAACAAAGAGTGAGAGTTTCAATTTGAATTGCAGAGTGAGGTGGTTTTTAACTAAGTTGTGTAATAGATTTGTTTTTAGCACACTCAATCTAAATATTTAGAACAGAGTTTATGAAGAAAATGGAAGACATTTAGACATGTTTTTTATGATAGAGGACAGAGTATGAGGAATGATGAAGAGAAACAGTGAACCTATCATGAATTTTTGATGAGATAATTGAATTTTTTTTGTTGTATACACAGTGAGTTTGAATGCAATGTTTTGGAAAGAATTTTTATATGAAATTGATGAGTGAAAAACATTGTTGTATGAAAAAGATTCAATTGTTTTTACACAGTCCAATTTCTTTTACAAAACAAAGACATAGATTGTTTTTAAGGAGAACATAAAATTAAATAGAGGGTATAATATTAGAAACATAAACTTATGTTTTCTTGAAACCTTTCTATCAATTCTTTTGTTTCTTTACAGTAAGCTCACATTCTTCAAAAGAGAAAAACAGAGGATTGATTTACTAACAAAGGTAGTGAAGCCAAAAAGGTAAGCCTACTACCATGATTACATCTAGTGCTTAAATTTTTATTTACAAAATGAAATTAATGACGGTAGATGGTTATATAAAATGGTTTTCATACCAAATGGCCTCAAGAGAAGAGCCTAAAGACTTCTAAATAGGAAACTGGATTAGGGAAACAGTGAAAAAACTTTATCAGTCATGGTTAATAGGTTTTCTCCAAAAGTTCAAAGGTCATAATGAGGAGGTTACAAAAGAGTTTGCAAATAATTTTAGACAGAATGAAACCATGGTGGGCAGCTTACATATCCCTTTGACTCTTGAGTATATCTCTGAAACTTTAAATTTTCCATCTTTAGGTGAATTATATCACAAGGGCTTACATTTTAAAGACAAGGGCTGGACATTTTTATTAGATAAAAATAGGAAGGGTTCTCTTGATAGATCAAAAGGGATCCCAAGGAAATGGTTCAATGAACCATGAGAAGAACTAATATTGATAATTCAAAATTTCTTCACTTGTGACAATAGATTTAGTGTAGCACACCTTTACCATGTCAGGTTACTACAACACATCAAAGGGGATATAAGGATCAATATGCAGTATTTCTTCTACAAAAACTTGATGAAAATGAGTGAAAGCATAAAATTAGAGACTAAACCCAAAGAGGCTCAATTTATTCATCAAATACTTATCAAAATTCTTGTAGCTTATCAGTTGAAAGTCAAAAAGATGGTTTGGGAAGATTTCTTGGTTGAAAATGAGTTTGTAGAACAAGTTGTGGAAAACAAACTTAAACCCATAAAAGAAATAAGGAATAATGTGCATTCATATATTTATCCTAAAACAAGGTCAAATAAATAGTAGGAGACAGTTATGTTAGAAAAAGAAACATCATTTTTTACTATTTTCAGGAGACAGAAAAAGAAGCATTCAACAAAACCAGAAATACAAGTCATGGAAACATCTCCTATAACAAAATAGGCAAATGAAATCCTTGAGAAACTACAACATGAAGTGTATGAGAATCCTATAGATAAAGATTCATATTTTGAAAAAAATGGGGTGGAAGCTACTTCAGTTTCCAAAGATTCAAAGGGGGGAGATCAAAACCTTTTGAGAGTTAGAGAGTTGGCAGATAGCTTAGAGATAATCAAAATCATGGAGAGGCACCTGAAGGAGGAAAATGAAACTTATAGACTAACCAATGAGAAATTAGTTAAGGAGAATGAGAAAATAATTGAGGAAATGGGAAAGTTAAAAAACAAAAACAATCTTCTCTATACACAAGCATTCAGGTGGCTTCAAGAGAAAAACTCATGGAAGGCTAAGTATGAGAAACAAAAGGTTAAAACCTCCATCTACAAGGAAGAGCAGGGAAAAGACATGGATTCTCTTTTGCACACAACACGACATGAGGTTTTAAGATCATGAATGGGATCAACACCAGGGTTCCGAAGGTCAAAGAGGAAACAACAAGCATGAGGACATGCTTGATCATCAGTTTGGGGGAGATGTTGGCCCTAGTTTTTTATCTCTTTTTGTTTAGGAAATACACCTCATTTTTCCATATTATCCATCTATTTACCATCACATCCACTTCATATTGACCCAAATATGGATATACAGGTATTTAATTTATGTTTTTCAATTATTAGATGTTTTTGTAAAAATTAGAATTTAAGTGCATTTTTGGACAGCAGCAAAAAATTCTCATAATAGCATTATGGTTTGCATATGTGCAAGACACTTGGGCTCGAGTTGGATATGTTTCTAGAAAGCTCGAGAACTAAGAATAAGAGTACACCTGTTGGCACAGTCAGATTGAGCTTTAATAGGCCTAGTAAAAGGCAGTCAAACAGGACCAGTCTTTATGGAGGATCCCTAGAATCTAGGTAAAAACTCTTATTTTGTGGAATTTTCTAGATTATGATGGATATGATAGATGAATTCGACTTGATAGGATAGGATAATGATATTTATGATTAGTTGAACTATTTTAGATGATTTTGTTAGATATTTTATCTATTTAAGCCTCAAACTTTGAAGGCTTTGATATGGAACTTGTATGACTTATTATTATTATTTCTGAGACTTGGAGACATAATTGAAGATATGTTCTATCATATTTTGATGTTGTTACATGCTGGTTGATTGATTGAAGTCTTAATTAGTTGAACTTACCTTCAGTGTGCAAGGCAACGGTGGAGGGCCCCTACATCGAGCTAAGTGCACTTATTAGTTTATTTCATAGCTGCAATTTCTGAATTAGTTTGCTTATGTTTAATTTGTTTATGCTGATTATTTTCAAGTATTGATGAATCTAATGATCATTCTTAACCTGCATATGAAAGGACAAACAAGTGTTTAAGTTAAGCACTCTTTCTATATAATCAATATTTTCAGTTAGAATTCATCTTTACATCCCTTTACATGCTTTGATTGCTGATGGATCTTAATCTTATTTCTATTCTGCATATGAAGAGACAAACCAATATTTAAGTTAAATACTTCTTCTATCTGATTAATAGATCAAAATTAAGATTCATCTTTCCTACTTTTCTGAACTCCTGTTTTCACAATAGCATTGATGATAAATGAAATATATGATGAAGGAAAACCAAGACCTCTTTCATTGAAGAGTCTCTTCAATTATTACTTCATGTATCTTAATCTATTGTTTAGATAGGTAGTTTGATTTCTAATTACACATTTGAATTTAGAAATTATTTAAGTTAGATTTATATTTGTAATATGCATTTCCCTAATCATCAATAAACCATCTTCTGAATTGATCGCAACTGAAACCCATATACTTTGGGGATGCTTCTAAGTTCCACTAGCCTGGATTGATAATAAATACCTGTGTTAGTTTACAACAGTAAATTGACCCAACAATGAACTTGATACCTTTGAACCATTGTTCTCCTCCTCTAGGAATTCATGTTATTACTACAATGGTTTCTGGAGTTACTATGAGGTTCAACATTCCCACCTTTGAAGTTGTCCCATTGAAATTGATGGCAAAAATCCTTAGAAACCTGCACACGACATCCTTGCAATCTTCGACAAAACTGTAAACACCCTGTTCTTCTGAAAACTTCTAAGGGAGTTGGGTCTTCATTTAAAAAATTCATGTCTGATGGCTCATATCGAAGATGTTATCACCCTAGTAATTTCTAAACATTGCGGGCTTTTTTTTTTCTTTTTTTTTTTTCAGTTTTCAAGAAAACTAGAGGTAACCACAAACCTACTTTGGAAATTTAGGGTCTAGCCTTCCTAAATTTCAGAGAGTGCTCTCTCTTTATGATTTAACTTTGTTTTTGTTTAATGTTTTTGTTACTTTTCATTTTTGGTCATCTAACCTATTATCATTAGATGGACCCAAGTACACCATGTAAGACCAATTTTACCCTAAGTAAAATTGCTTTCACTATGTAAAATAACCTAATAAACCACATTTATTAGGTTGTTTATGGTCTAAACAGGAAACCCCAAAAGGAAATATTAAACAAACCTATATTTGTTTGATTTTCCTCATGGAATAATTAATTAAACCATAATTTAATTATTATTCCGAGTCATGTTTAACCCAAAAACAAAGAAATTAATTAGATAAACCTTTATTTATCTTATTATTTTCTAGGAATAATTATTTAAATCTTATTTAGATAATATTCCTTGTTAAATATAACCAAATCACCCACAAATAATTAAATAAATCATTATTTATTTAATTATCCTTCAACCACTTCCTTAAAAAGATAAATAAATCATTTATTTATTTATTATTGACAAATAAAGGGATTTGACCCAAGTCAGATACTTTTTCCCTCCAACAAATATAATAAAATATTCCATAAAAGGTGGATCTAGATTTGGTTAACATTATTTTAATCATGCACCAAGATCTAGAATGACCCAATATTTTGTTATAAATAGGAGGGTTTTTCCTACCATTCTTCACCTTTTGTTGCCTATTAGATCACTGCGGATCTATACACTTGGTCACATTTTTCTACATTATTTTGCTGTGTGAGCTCCCTTTGAGTTCTATCTTTGTCTGGGTTTTCTACACCAACAAGAGAGAGAGATTCTAGATCTGAAGTGCTGAGGACTTCCAAGAACCCATCCCATTGAGGAGAATTGGATATGCCTTCTTGTTTTCCTCCCAGGTGCCCTTAATACAAAAAATTCTTTCAAAAATTGTTCTTGTCTTGTCTATTGGTATATGGAGCAAACCCTTATTTTTACTACTTAATGTCTTTCTATGCATAGATCTGGTTTTTTGCAGCTCTTTTCTTGATCAACTAACTGCAGATCTGAAGATATTGGCAGCCACATTTGTTGTTAGGGCTATTAGTTATGCGTAGCTAAAGTGGTCCTTTTTCGTACACTTCGACAAAGGATTCATACTAAATGGCCTTTAGGCTAGTTATGATAGTTCAATTTGGTTTTGGTTTTGAAATGTTTGGTGAAAAATAAGATTACTTGAAGACAAATTAAAGAGGGATCTACTAGTCCATTGGGCTATGGAGTCAAATTCTAGCAAGCAGAACTAGAAGGCAAGGCCAAGAGGATGCTAATGTATTCAGGGCAAGGTAGATAACCCTCATAGATTTGGATAGATTGTTTTGATGAGATGGCTTGCTTTCGGGATAAAGGGCAGTGAAGGATCCTTTGATCCGGAAAAAGAGGAAGGAGGTAGGGGTCAAACGAGACTAGGAGAAATTAAGAATTCCTAAATCCAGAAATCAGCAGAAAACATTTAAATGATTAAGTAGTTAAGACGGGAAGTTCTTACACTAATCCTGAAATAATTCTCCTAATTAATCATTAATATTGAACAACATATATGAAATTGTATGTAACATAGAATGGAAACAATGACAATATAGATGCACTTTACTCTTCAAATTATCGCATGAATCTTGAATTATGAAGTCCAATTGGCTATTTTCCAGACTTCTGCTTTAAAATCAACACATGTGAGCCTCCAACGTACCAACAAAAAGGTCTATAATATTCTCAACAATTTTATTCCACACTAAACACTTCATAAACTGAAGTATTTATACAAATGTTTATTACAAATATCCTAGAGAGATCTAGGAATAATTCTAGGAAAATAAAAATATATTTACATATCAAGAGGGACAGCTGCTTAACAACCTTAGCAAGCTATCCTCTTATCTAGAAAAAATAGAGCTAATCTTATCAAACAAACCTGTTTGTTGAATAGTTGTCCATGCTTGCTGGCATATTGCAAAATATCTTTTTTGGAAGATGTCTTCACTAATACTCTTTCACTTATACTCTTTGACCATTGTACTTTATCTCTGATACTCTTTCACGTTGTTTATTCATCATAATATCGTCAAAAAGGAAATTAACTTAGTAAAAAACAAACCTAATCGTTTTTTTCTTTCCGATACACTTTAACTTTAGCCTTTCAGAGTAGATACTTTAACTCCGTTTTAGATTTAATCGTTGTGGGGGCAATATATTACAAAAGTAAAAAATCAAAAGCAAATATTGTTTTGTTTCTTTTTCAAATCGATCGCCAAAATCTTCTCTTTTCACCTGTCATTTCTTTTGCTGCTATAATAAATCTGTGAAATTCTGCCATTGTTCAGCATACAGTATCTTTACACTCTTGAGTTTTTTGTAGTTCTCATCTGCTTCAGTGTACTTAGCAAAATTTGGCTTAATTACAAACAAATGTTTGATTTCATTTTGAAGGAAAAATAAATCTTCAATGTATTGAAGGACAACTTTCCCTGTTGGAGATCCCTGTGGCAGTTGTTTATTCACCTGTTCTTTGGCATAGTCCCTTATATTCTTATCATATTCCTTTTGGTCCATTAATTTGTCGTTGAATACATGGATGTCTGGGATGCCTGCTTGTCTTAGCATAGTATACTTTTCTAAAAACTTGGTAATGGAAAAATTCATAGCATCACATTTTTATTTTAAGTTATTCATCAAAGTTCTCGTTGTCAATACCTTTTTGATTTGCAGTATAATCTCTGTTCTGTCTTGTATCTTCAGTTCCTCTAGCTCAGTCCCGTTCTTACTGTTTAAGAAGGTAATTAGCTTTTGTGCTTGTGTTGGTTTATCTGCTAATTCTTCTGTTGTCCTTTATTTTTCATTTTGAGTTGCAATAAGGAGATATCTTTGTTCATAAATTATCTGAATTGATGGCCATTGAAGATGTATGGCCTCAATAATGTTGGTCCATAAATGATTTCTTATGTAAGAAATCTGTGTAGTGAAGCTCAAATCCTTTTGAAGACTTTTCACTTGCTCTTCAAGTCTTTTAGCTTTTTGTTCATAATTATTGGCATTAATCAATGTTGCTTTATTGGATGCCTCCATAATTTGAATTTGTTTCTTCAAACTGTTGATTTCATTGGTTTTCAATGTCATTTCTTCCATTTCTTTGACAATTTGTCCTGTATCATTTGTCTGTTGCACCTGTAATGTTGAGGATTATGTTTGGGATGTAGTAGCTGATTATACTGACACTGCAGTTGCCAGTAGCTCTTTGGGTGCTAACTTTTCTCCCAATGTAGAAGGAATATCAGCTGTAATAATAGGTATAACTGTGGGAATGGTAGAAGCATCGGTCTCCTTCACAGTTTCCTTTTCTTTCATCAGTATATCTAATTGTCTTTCCATATCATTAATTTGGGCAGAAGGCTTTATTATCAATTGCATCATATCTTCCTTCTCTTTATGTTCCTGAAGTATTTCCTTGCTCTATGGGTGCTCACTTTGAGGAAGTTTTAATTGTTTCCTTAAAGCAGCAATATCATCATTTTTCTGTTTGATTAATACTTCAGCAGCTTGTATATTAGATGGGTCAACTCCTATGTGTAGAATCAAATCTTCTAAGGCTTTGATCCTTAGATATTTTGCATATAAGGAGCCTTTATCAAGCTTCATTTGATCTTGTAGGTTGATAATAGTATTTTGTAAATTGGTGACACTCATGGCCTTTATCACCACAATGGAATATAACATCTCTGAACTATGTCGATGGAATTCTATCTGATCCAACTCATGTACCTTTTGAGTATCTACTTCAAATTCCATCTTTTTTGTAATCAGCCACTGTTTTTGGAGTTGAAGTAGTAGGTTGTAAATAGGACATGATCATTTTATTTGAAGAATAATCAAATGCTGTAAGCAATCTATCCTGATTTCCTGGCTTCTGCTTGAGAAATTGAGAATAAATCTCACTTTTAATCTCCTCATTTCTTTGTTTAATCTGCTTATACCTGTCCTTAATATCCAAATCTTTTTCTTCTGCTTTTTGAGAAGAAGAAGTTTCCATGTTCACCTGTTACTCAATCATTTGGGTCTCTTTTCCTGTGAATGTTGCTTGTTCTCTTTCAATATCTGTCAAAGTCTCCTTGATTATTGTAGTGGCCTCATCATTACTGACCTCTGGTTCATCTTCAACTTCAATAAGTTTTTCTTTTCTTATGGAGCCAAATCTTAGTCTTTTATTGTAGATGAGTTTGAACTTGGTATCTGAAGTGGTTTCTGTTGTATATGCACCCTCATCTCTGTTCCTTTTGTTTGAAGTCTCTGGCTATCTAGGAGTTACCACAGCAAGTGTGTTATCCTTTTTTCCTGCTGGCTGTGTATTTACAGTTACATCTACCAATGTATTTTCTATCCATTCTGTTTGATTGGAAAAAATTTCAACATCAAGCTTCGGATCATGTATAAATGGAGGTAGCTTATTTTTAATCCTTATACTGTTCAAAAGACCTTGGGGATCATAATTCCAAGGGAAACTCACTTGAAATTTCATATCTGAAAATCTCTTTTCTATTTCTTTCTCGGCATCCCTGTTATTTACTATGAATGGACCAATCTGATTTTTTAGCTTAAATTGTGTCTTCTTTTTGGATGCCATAAAATGGATAGCATCAACATTCAATACCTGTCTCAAGTATTCTAGATCAAAGACTCTGATAGTCAAAAATTTAGGTAACTTATATGGAAGTAAATTGGATCCAAAGATTCTTAATTCAGTGTGCTTCTCATATAAGTACCAATCTCCCATTTTACATTCTTCTGACAGTTGTAATATTCTTTTCATCTCTTCATTTACTCTAGTTTGTTTTGATTTTTGTAACAAACTCATGGCTGGCCTGATAAACAAATCTGTGAAATCTGTATAAATGTATTCATTCCCTTCCTTTCTCAACAATGATGTCCAGAAGACAACTAATAGAGGCTGGCCCTCTGCAATTATTTTCTGCAATGTTATAGGGAAGTGATTTGCTTGTGAGAATAAGAACAGATGAAATAAATAAGAGGAATACCTAAATACCCCTTCAGTGGGTAACTTTGTCAATTGATGGTGGATGGAATCAGCAATAAACCTGGAAAAATCAAAAATCACAGCAGGAGGCTGACCAGGAGACAATGTAGACAAAAATCCAAGGATAGACTCATCAGTAAACTCATCAGTGAAGTATCCTAAGATGAAAGATAACATTGAGATAACATACCTAGAACCCTCTGGAAACTTAGAAGTGGAATTAGGAGGATTCAATTTTGGGATGTCCACATGAATGGGCATGAAGTTCTAAAAAATCATGAATCTTTTGGGGTAGTCTAACCCTAAATATAATTGATTCAATGCTTCAATGGATAATGGGACTGTCCTAGAGTCAAATTGTAGCTACAACATTTCATTGATTAACTCAGCAGTGATAGAAAAAAGGATTTTCCTATCATTATTCACAATGGATCTTTGATCTGGGACATAATAATTTTGGTATAGTCTTATCAAGTCCTGACCAGAATGAGTTACTGGGATTATATATTTAGGTAAGTTTGTATCCCAGAGAGGCATTTCTTCTTTGTCTAAAAACTTCTCATAACACCAATTGTGTACTTCTAATAGATTGAATTCTACTAGAGGGTCCACAATTTTGTAATCTACATCAACAAAGGGGATGACCTCTTCAGTGGACACTGGAGGTTGAAGAGGATTTACAGTTACAGTGGTCTTAGCAGTGATAGCAGGAGTAGACTTTGGAACTTTTGTTGCTTCAGTTTTAGGAGGTTTTGACCCTCCAGGCCTAACAGGCTTGGATCCTCCAGCCTTTGGTGTGAGTTGTTTTTTTATCATTTTGAATTAACTACAGCAAGATTATACAGTTTGCTATAGTTTATTTTTTTTAACAGAAGGAAATCGAGCAAATTTATAGGCAAGGATGATAGCAGTGGACAATTAAATGCTCAAGTAGGATTTTTAGGACACAGGTAATAGCTTAAGATAGAAAATGCAACTTTTTTGAATGAATGGGACTGTAAAAAGGGGTTTTAAGGTTTTCTGTGAGTTTTAAAACCTTTTGGACCATGGAATTTATCTTGCAGGGGTCTCTGACTGAGAAATTGGCTTAGAAATGAGCTTTTCTGCAAATGGAAATTTCTGGGAAAAAATTGTGAGGGTTTGCCCTCCTTTTCCAAGGTTTAAAACAAAACATATGGGAAATTTAAATCTTAAAGCTTAACTGGTTCAATTGGCGGTCGGAAATGTGAAAATTGCAGGCCAAATTCAGGAAAGTACTTGATTTACATGTATATTGCTGTTGTTGAAAAGGGTTTCTAAAGCTTGGACGGTTTCCCGTGGATGAGTTGAATCACTGATGCAGAAAAATGGCTTCAATTGGTCTTAAAACAAGGTTCATCGGTTGAAATCCAGTCTTTCTCTGGTTAAATTTCAACAATTATGAGCAAAATGGGTTTCTTTACAGTCGAGCGGGTTTTCTGATAGTCTAGAATGCGCACATAACATTGATAAATATTATAACAAAGCTTTAAACTTTATTATAAATCTTTAATAGATTGCAATAAATGCAGGTCAACCTTATTGGTGGGAGTAGATTTAATTTTATGAATGCGGAAAACCATCAGTGGTTTTAGCGTTGGGTTGGGGTGGTAAATGGTTTCTCCCCAAACGAACGCGATTGTATCAGGAAACGACACATCATGGGAGGCGGTAAAGGAAAAACCGGTCATTTCACGCTCATTTGGCTATTTAGTGGTCGATTGGTTTGGAAGCGCGAAACTGATCGTCGGTCGTCAGATCTGGAAAGCGCAAGCGAATAGTTGGGATGCGATTTGAAAGTTGCGGTCAAATGAAGGGTGGGATCGGGCAGCTTTATATGCACGGAAATTATTATATGTTTAAACCTTTCAAAGTATATCAAATGGGTAAGGTTAAAATCATACATGGGCAGGGTTTATATGGTTTCAGAAGGTAAATATAGGCGGCAATATATATAAAACCTTTGTAACAATGCTTATCTATATATGCAGGGTAAAGGGAGAAGGTGCGCTGTAATATCAAAGTTATATATATGCACATGAGGTGGGGTTTGTATTAACCAAGGGTTTAATATGGGTTACTATGATATAAAACGTGAGGTTTTATTCATGAATGGTATTAAGTAATTATAAATGCGTGAATGATCAACCTTTATAAAACTTAGGATAAAATAATATAATGGGGGAAATATTTTTCGTTTAGACACATATAAAACATGCCTAAAGTCCTTTTGTATTTTTTATTTTTATTATATAGTTATAGACTATGGAAATGTCTATCACTATAGAGGGCAGGATATTTACATATGTTTAGTTTTATGCCAAAGGGGGTGTAATTGGGGTTTTTATTTAAAGCATGTGCATAATTAACTTTGGCAAAAAAAACTTATATTAGTGGGTTTTTGGGATAATTAAATAAAATGAGCTATATTAATAGGATAAGGTATTTTATAAGGAATTAATAAATAAGTTAGAAGTTAATATGACATAGGATAATGAAAACACCAAAATATATTCATATGACTAAGTAAAGTGATGATGTAAAAAGGCAAAGCTTTATCATTTGTAATTTGACCACTTTCACTTAGAATATAATATTTTTGGAGGGCTTTTATGTTTTTATGAATGAAGGAAACTAATCAAAGGGAATTTTCTTTTTTCATTAAGTAAAAAGGTCTTCACTTATGAACTTAAAGTGCAAATGGATGAATGTAGGGTTAAATGATGACAATTAGGAATTAACATAGGAATTCAACACTTTTAACTTAACAGTCATTGAGCCTTGGGTTCAGTCCCAACAGAAGTCAGAGAAATGCTCTGAGTCTTTTTCACTGAAAGTCTAGAATGCAGAATAACTGTAAGGGAGGGGAAATTAGTGATTTTTTCCATGGTGAAAAGTATTTACATGATTCTCCTACTTCTTTCTACCTACCCAACTTTTAATCTAACATTTATTCTTCCATTTTGTAGGTGCATTTGAGCTAGCAACCTTCAACATTTTATTCTTTGTTTTTTGAAAGCAATAAAAACTATCTAAATCTACCTTATATCATCCGAGGGCTCAGATTAAATTGATGAAATCCTCTTTATTCTCTACCTATCTACTAATTAGTCAGGATTAAACTGTCTGACTAATCTTTATTCACTATCTACAACAATAAAATTGAAACATGACAAGTCAAGATTAAGCAGTTCAACTTATCAGGGATTATGGCATTTATTGACAATCTGCCATAATCATCAGTAACAAAGTAAAAAGTAGTGCATTTGGACTTGCACACTTTCATGTTTTATTTCTTTTTCTTTGGGGTATATTATTTTTTCTAAGTCCTTTGATTTTTCTTTTAGGACTTTACCCTCTTTTTGCTTTTCTATTTTTTTATTTTTTACAAAATATGGGAAAACAACTTGTCGAAAGCAAGGCATGTACATATTTACAAGACTATAATAAGTCAATTCCAAATTATGAATTCTATTCTTATAGGACTCTAACAGTGGCTTCACATGGGGATGGAATTTCCTGGTGAAATGTCAAGAACTCTAAGATTAGTAGCCTTCTATTTTGACCATGATGATTCTGTAATTGTCTTCTAATTTCTGCAAGAGCTTATACTTATGACATTTTACCCTTCAAAGCTTAGGGCCTTCACTCCGGGCTTCAACTTTGGAAAGAAAGCATTCAATCCAATCTACAACCTGCAATGGATATTTACAAGGATATAAAAGGAAATTAGGACTAAGAATTAGTTAACTCAGAGGAATAGTAATGTTTGAGCATTCTACCATTCACTGGTCCTTCTGGAATGTCTGTTCCACGCAAATTTCTGATAAAAAATGCTTTGTTACCTCTGTACCCATAAATTCATATGGACCTTTCCATAAAAAGTCAAACTTTCCATGTTTTCCTTTTTCTTCTCTCCTGGAGTCTCATTTTAAGACTTTATCTCCTATGGAAAAATCATCTTCTTTAGTTCTTTTATCAAATATTTTCTTGATTTTCTCTTGAATGACCTGAGATTTTTCATATACTTCTTCCCTTATCTGTTGAAGATGAATAGTTTGATTTATCCTTCTCTGTATATCATTGAGTTCTACCTGAGATTCTTGGATAATTTTCATAACTAGGACACCTAAAGATGATGGGAAAATTGAATCTATCCCATATACAATCTGGTAAGGAGATGTTCCAATTGACTTCTTGGTAGTAAGTCTATCTGCCCATAAGGCATAGACTAACTTTTTATTCCAAGTTTTCTTATTTTCTTCAAGTAGTTTTTTTATGATACTCACAAGGCTTTTATTGGAAAATTCAGCTAGGCCATTACCCTGAGGTTAATAAGCAGTAGAGTAGCCTAAGATAATATGATACTTGTGGAAAAAGGAAATCATTTTCTTAGATTTAAATGCATTTGCATTATTAGTAATAATTTTATGTGGGCATCCAAATCTAGATAAAATATTGTTTTCTATGAAAGAAATAATGACTGAATCTGTGGATTGTCTGGTTGGAATTGCTTCAATCCACTTGGTGAAATAATCTGTGGTAGTCAATATCCATTTTTGTTGGCCAGAGGATGGAGGGTGAATTTCTCCAATGAAGTCTAAACCCCATTGTTGAAAAGGCATCTCATTAGAAATAGGTTTCAGGGGTAAAGGTAACAACTTCCTTTTTCCTTCAAAAGTCTGACATGTGTGACATGAAGTAACAAATTTTTTCACATCAGCAAATAAGGTAGGCTAGTAGAAACCAGCTCTAATAATCTTATATGATGTACTTTTCTAGTATAAGTGTCATCCACAATCACCTACATGAAACTCTCCAAGAATTTTGTCAGCTTCTGATTTTAGTAAACAATTCAATAAAATCCCACTTTGTTCTTTCCAATAAAGCATTTTATCTAGAATACAATATCTCAATTCTTTAAGTTTTATGAATCTAGCTTTTGTTCTAGTTAATCCAGGAGGAGCTAGTAAATTTTTAAGTACAAAGATAATATATGAGTACCATGGTGAGTCTAGATAGGCTTCATTGATCAATGGAGTCGCCATCTCTTCCTGGTCATCAATCTGGGTAATAAAATTTATATCCAAAGCATTACAATTGGATTCAGCCATCAGTCTGGCTAAACCTTTTCCTTTTATGAGCTTGATTGGTTTAATCTCTATGTCATATTCAAGGATAGTGGCAATCCACTTTCCTCTTCTTCCATCTGGCCCATCCTGTGTTAAAATATCTTTTACTACAGAATTAGGAACATAGGCAATAATGTGGGAGTAAAGAATGTACACTCTGAAATATTTTATGGCTTTAACCAAAGCTAAAGCTTTTTTTTCCATTATGTTATAGCTCAAAGGTGCATCTCTAAGGGTTTTACTGAAAAATGCTATAGGTTGTTCAAAACCTTGGTCATTGTTTTGAAGTAGAACTGCGGCTATGGTATGTTCTGAGGCAAATGAAAAGATTAGAAAATATTTCTTGAAGTTTGGACTGATTAGGACTGGAGTTTTTGTCAAAGCATGTTTAATGGATTCGAATGACTGTTTTGCTTCAACTGTCCATTTTAAAAAAGAGTCATTTTTAACATATTATTCAGTTCTTTGATGATTTCTACTAGATTAGAAATAAATCTTCTTAAAAAGTTAATTTTACCTAAAAAATTTGTAACTCTTTAATGTTCCTAAGTGGGTGAATTTGCAGTATGGCTTCCGTTCTTGCTAGATCTATCCTAATACCTTCCTTTGAAATTATGTGTCCAAGTATTTTTCCTTCTTCAAGTCCAAAAAGAGTTTTCTTTGGATTTAATGATATACCAAATTTTCTGCACTTAATGAAAACTTGTCTCAGATGATCCAAATGGTCATTATTTATCTTAGAAAAAACAGTAATATCATCTAAATAAATAACCAAAAATTCATGTATCTCCTTAGCAAAGGCTATATCCATAGCCCTCTGAAAGGTAGCTCCAACATTCATCAAACCAAAAGGCATTTTCACATACATGAAAGTGCCCCATGGAGTGGTAAAAGTTGTTTTAGGTTGGTCTTCTTGTTGGACAAGTATCTGGTTATAACCTGAAAAACCATCTAATAAAGATATCCTAGAAAAACCAACTACCCTTTGTAAAATATGATCCATTTTGGGTAAAGGGTAATTCTTCTTTAAAGACACTTTATTAAGATTTCTGAAATCTACACATAATCTGATTTCACCAGTTTTCTTTCTTGTAGGTACTAAGTTAGAAACCCAATCAGAATATCTGATTGGTGCAATGATTTGGGCATCATACATGCGTTTGACTTCTTTTTCAATCAAAGGTAAAAGGACAAGATTGATCCTCCTCAATTTTTGCTTAAATGGTTTTTGATTGTCTTTTATAGGAATCTTATGTTGAATTATGCTTGTATCATATGCTTTTAAATCTTCATAACTCCATGCAAAAACATCTTGGTATTCCTTTAAAAGTTCAATGTATTCTTCTTTTTCTTGAGGGGGTAAATTTTTTGATAGTTTAATCATTTTTGGTTTGGTATCTGTCCCTATGTTACATTCTTCAATTTCAGACTTGACTGGTTCTATTTTAGGATTTTTGGGCACATCATTAGAATCAAACAAGTCTTCCAAAGGAGTTAAACCCTTAGGTAAAAAATTATCTTTTAAATCTAACATCTCAATTTCATCTTCAATTATTTCTTCTATATCTACCTTCTCTAAGTTGTCTATATCAGATTGAGTAAATACTGTGGGTTTAGTAAGTCCATGTGCATCTATGTTATTTATTTCACAATTTACATCTAAACTGTGTTACATTTTGAATCTAAATTACCATTTGTTTCTATCATACTTTTTTGAAATTCATCCTCACTATTCAAAAAATGGTAAATCTGTTCATCTTCAGAAAAAATCTGACTGTGTTTTACATTATCAGGGACAATAGGTCTATATTTGACTTCAGCAGTATATCTATGTGTTGGTTGAAAAGGTAAGTTACATGTGCTAGCAAAAGTTGCTAGGCAATGTGCTTGCAAATTTTGATTTCTAGGAATAGTAGCAAACTTACATTCTAGTAAATCATCACATAAATCGATTGTTGCATCTCTATATCTGGCTAATCTAGGATTATGAACAGGAAAATATCCATTTACTTGTTTAATGACTAATTCTGAATCTCCCATAATTAAAATCCTCTTACCTCCTAAATTTCTGATGATTTGGAGGCCTAAGATAAGTGCCTCATACTCTACCATGTTGTTGGTGCATTTGAAGTTGAGTCTAAAGGCATGTCCTTCCGAATGACTGGTCTCAATGTTTGTGATCCACACTCCAGCTCCTGCTCCTGACTTGTTCACTGAGCCATCAAAGTCTAAGTGCCAAAGGGCTTCATGAAAAATATTATCATTGTTTGGTTTAGGCTTTATGTCAATTAATTCAGTTTGGATTTCATTATTATCAAAGTTACATAAAATGAAAGAATCAAGATCAGTTGGTGTTGAGTAAATTGGGTAATTTATTGATCTCTCAGCACTGCTAACCATGTATTTCATTAAAGTTTCTCTATAAAGTTTCTTAGGTTTTCCAAACACTGTTATGGTGGCATAGCTCATGTCTAATTGTAGAGATCCCTGCAACTTAGCTCCCCATGAGCGAGAAAGAAGCATACCATATTTTGGTGGGATATTAGCTACTACAATATCCATAACCATGCTTTTACCGGGATATTGAACCTGATTAACACATAAGTCTTTTATCAAGCCAATGCACTTAACCTTGCTTGAATCAAAAGAAAATAAATCTTTATATGGCCTTGTTATTTCTAAATTCAGAGTTTCCATAATAGATGTTGGCATTAAATTGTGAGAAGCTCCTGAATCTAACATTGCATTATGTAAAATCTGATCATGAATAGTAAGACTAATATAGAAGGGAGGAACTGCTCCATCCGAATGTTTACCATTTACATTAGAGCCAAAAATTAATTCAGGTTGATCATCATTTAAATTAATAGAATCTTCACCATCATTCAAATTCAAATTTTCAGTAATTGTTGATTTATATAAGTCATTTTTTACCAATTCTGTTAAAGGAATTGGTATTTTCAACTTAGCTATTTCAGATTGAATATTAAATGATGATTGAGACTTACTAATTTGAACTAGTTCATCTTTAGTAACGGTTATCTGAGTGGTTTTTTCAAGAATTTTAGTAGTTGTACTTTTATCTTGAGTTGTTCGTTTATTATCGGTCTGATTTTCTTGATTTTTGATGTCTTTAGTTTTGTTTTCAGGGACAGATTCAGGGGCAGCAGAAGCTTTTTCATATTTTTAACTTTCATCAGAAGCTTTAGTGTTTAAATTTTTGGGATTTGCTGATTTAGAATCAGCAGGATTATTCTTTTGATCAGAAATTGATGATTTTGCTGAATTAGGGGCTTGGGTAGTGTTGGATTTTTTAGCATTATTGGAGGATTGGGCCACTTATTCAGTGATATCAAAAATTTTAGGACTTGGTGACTTTTTGGGACTAGGAGGATTGGAATTTTGCTTGTTTTCCCTTGGGAGAATTTGCAAAATCTTTGTTTTTGGTGCTTCTACATTCTTTTTAGTTTGATTTTGAGAGTTGTTTTTTGTAGAAGTTTCATTGCTTTTTCTGTTTCTAAGGTTATACTAACTGTGAATTTCATTAATGGAGAAGTCATAACCTTGTTTGAAATCAAAGGATTCACTAGATTCTACTTTGAGTTGTTGAAGCTCAAAAAGTTCTTGATCCTCCTGAGTGAAGAAAATAGTGTTTTCTTCATCTATCCCCATTACTATATTGATGTAATACTCATCTTCATCATTGTTTGAGAACTTTTAGCATAGTTTTCTTGGAATGGGGGCCTAACGTTTTGATCTGGAGAGGCTTCTTTACCTTTTCCAGGATTATTATTTTTTCTGAAGTTGGGATTTCTGATTTGAGGTTGGTTATCCCATTGTGGCTTTCTCTCAATATTGTCTAATCTTTCAACCACCCTTTCTAAAGTTTTGTCAAAAAGGTCAAATTTACCATCTGAGTTTGATGTTTCCTCTTTTATTGTGACTCTCCTTTCATTCCTAAGTCTGGCCTTTTTAGCTACAATATTTATTTCTACACCAACAGCATATAATTGCATTTGTTCTAATGTTTCCGCATTCCTCTCTTAGTTGGTAAGCCATATATGGATCAAATCCATCAGGAAATTTAAGGAGCACTGAATAGGGTGTAGGTTTAAGATCAATAGGAATGGAATTATAAACACTATTATATCTAGTGCAGTAATCCTGAACAGACTCATTAGGAGCTCTTTTTAAAGCATCAAATTCAGATAAGATTTGTAGGGGGTTCTTTTTCTTTTCCCATTTATTTAAGAATGCTCTATGGAATGTAGCTAAATTAGCTATACTACCAGCAGCTAAATTTTTAAACCATTTCTTAACCTCTCCTGTTAAACTTTGAGCAAACAAACTCATTTGAACATCTGATTCATCTATTTCATAGATTTCACAATAATCTTTTATTCTTATGACATGTTGTTGAGCAGTATATTGTGATTGGCGATCAAATAGTGTTATATTTTTCCGATAATATTGGGGCATATCATGGATTTTTTGGGGTAAGACAAGAGGAGTATACCTAGCATCCTTGGCTTGGAGTTTTGTTGAACTAGGAGGTATAACAGTAACGATAGGAGCAGTGTTGGATATGATAGCTGATGAGCTGAAAGCTGTGCTTGATGAGCTTGGAAAACATGTTGGTATATATATGGAACTATTTGGAAATAAGGATGTAGTGCTTATAAAACTAGTGGATGCAGTGGATTGAGTGAATGATGGAAATAATATCCTAGGCTGCAAAGGCAACTCAGGAATAAATTTTTCTGTGGATGAACTTGTAGTGGAATATAAAAATGAAGTGACAGCATACAGAGTTGAATCTGCTGCTGGAATTATTGTTATGTGCAATTGAGAAACTGGAGGCTTAAATTGAGATAAAAAATGGCCTAATTTAATAGCTTCATCAATGTCTTTAATCCGTGTAACATTAATCCTTTCTACTTGACTTTGAGTTTCAGATTTATTTGATTTTATTTTTGTTGAAATAATATTATGTTTTGTTCTCAAGAAAGAATTAAAAACAATATGTATTACTGTATCTTTTAAATTAGTTTCAGATTTAACTTTAAACAATGATTTTTCAAACTTGAAATCAAAATCAATATCAGATAAGCTTACTAACTCTTTGGGTAAAGAATTAGCTTTTCTTAATGGTACTTCAGTTTCTAGATTGACAATTTGTTTTTTCCAATCTGTTCTGGGTTATCTACTATAATTTCAGGCTTAGGATCCGGGTTAGACCTCGTATAGTAGGTTTTCCTAGAAGCCAAAATGACTATTTATGAATACCCACAACCCTTTAAAAATAATCTTAAAGTAAAAAAGATAGATTAAAAATCTTCCTTTAAGACTAATTTTTAAAACACTGGAGATTGGTTAGCTCCCCAATATGGTCGCCAGTATGTTATCACCCTCATAATTTCTAAAGATTTTGGGCTTTTGGATTTTTTCAGTTTTTAAGAAAACTAAGGGTAACCACAAACCTACTTTGGAAATTTAGGATCTAGCCTTCCTAAATTTCAGAGAGGGCTCTCTCTTTATGATTTAACTTTGTTTTTGTTTAATGTTTTAGGCTAGTTATGATAGTTCAATTTGGTTTTGGTTTTGAAATGTTTGGTAGAAAATAAGATTACTTGAAGAAAAATTAAAGAGGGATCTACTAGTCCATTGGGCTATGGAGTCAAAGTCTAGCAAGCATAACAAGAAGGCAAGGCCAAGAGGATGCTAATGTATTCAGGGCAAGGTAGATAACCCTCATAGATTTGGATAGATTTTTTTGATGAGATGGCTTGCTTCGAGATAAAGGGAGATGAAGGATCCTTTGATCCAAAAAAAGAGGAAGGAGGCACGGGTCAAATGGGACTAGGAGCAATTAAGAGTTCCTAAATCCGGAAATCAGCAGAAAACATTTAAATGATTAAGTAGTTAAGGCAAGGAGTTCTTACACTAATCTTGAAATAATTCTCCTAATTAATCATTAAGATTGAAAAACATATATGAAATTGTATGTAACATAGAATGGAAACAATGACAAGATAGATGCACTTTACTCTTCAAATTATCGCATGAATCCTGAATTATGAAGTCCAATTGGCTATTTTCCAGACTGATGCTTTAAAATCAACACATGTGAGCCTCCAACATACCAACAAAAAGGTCTATAATATTCTCAGAAATTTTATTCCAAAATAAACACTTCATAAACTGAAGTATTTATACAAATGTTTATTACAAATATCCTAGAGAGATCTAGGAATAACTCTAGGAAAATAAAAATATCTTTACACATTAAGAAGGACAGTTGCTTAACAACTTTAGCAAGCTGTCCTCTTACCTAGAAAATATAGAACTAATCTTATCAAACAAAATTGTTTGTTGAATTTTTTTCCATGCTTGCTGGCATATTGAAAAATATCTTTTTGGAATATGTCTTCACTGATACATTTTCCAGTTATACTCTTTGACCACTGTACTTTATCTCTGATACTCTTTCACGTTGTTTATTAATCATTTTACTGTTGTAAAAAGGGAATTTACTGCAGTCAAAAATCAGCTGACTGTTTTTTCTCTCTCATACACTTTGACTTTGGCCTTTCACCCTGATACTCTTTAACCTGATATTTTGACTTCTAACTGTTGTAAAAAGAGATTTTTCAAAAGTAAAAATCAAAATAAAATACTGTGGTTTTTTCTTCCTTTTCAAACTGACTACTTCATCTGCACTCTTTTCACTGTTTGCTTCTTTGCTGCTATAATAAATCTGTGAAGGTCTGCCGTTTTTCAACATCTAGTATCTTTACACTCTTGAGTTTTCTTTAGTTCTCATCTGCTTCAGTGTACTTAGCAAAATTTGGCTTAATTACAAACAAATGTTTGATTTCATTCTGAAGGAAGAATAAATCTTCAATGTATTGAAGAACAACTTTCCCTATTGGAGATCCCTGTGGCAGTTGTTTATTCACCTGTTCTTTGGCATGGTCCCTTATCTTCTTATCATATTCCTTTTGGTCCATCAATTTGTCATTGAATACATAGATGTCTGGGATGCCTGCTTGTCTTAGCATAGTATACTTTGCTAAAAACTTGGTAATGGAAAAATTCATAGCATCACATTTTTCTTTCAAGTTATTCATCAAAGTTCTCTTTGTCAATACCTTTTTGATTTGCAGTATAGTCTTTGTCCTGTCTTATATCTTCAATTCCTCTAGCTCATTCATGTTCTTACTATTTAAGAAGGTAATTAGCTTTTGTGCTTGTGTTGGTTTATCTGCTAATTCTTTTGTTGTCCTTTGTATTTCACCTTGAGCTGCAAGAAGGAGGTCTCTTTGTTCATAAATTATCTGTATTGATGGCCATTGAAGATGTATGGCCTCAATAATGTTGGTCAATAAGTGATTTCTTATGTAAGAAATCTGTGTAGTGAAGCTCAAATCCTTTTGAAGGCTTTTACTTGCTCTTCAAGTCTTTTAGATTTTTGTGCATAATTATTGGCATTAATCAATGCCGCTTTATTGGATGCCTCCATAATCTAAATCTATTTCTTCAAACTGTTAATTTCATTGGTTTTCAATGTCATTTCTTCCATTTCTTTGACAATTTGTCCTAGATCATTTGTTTGCTGCACCTGTGATGTTGAGGATTCTGTTTGGGAAGTAGTAGTTGATTGTACTGACACTGCAGTTGCTAGTGACTCTTTGGGTGCTCACTTTTCTCCCAATGTAGAAGGAATAGCAACTGTAATAATAGGTATAACTGTGGGAATAGTATAAGCATCAGTTTCCTTCACAGTTTCCTTTTCTTTCATCAGTATATCTAATTGACTTTCCATATCCTTAATCTGGGCAGTAAGATTTATTATCAATTGCATCATATCTTCTTTCTCTTTATGTTCTTGAAGTATTTCCTTGCTCTGTGGGTGCTCACTTTGAGGGAGTTTTAATTGTTTCCTCAAAGCAACAATGTCATCATTTTTCTGTTCGATTAATACTTCAGCAACTTGTATATTTGATGGGTCAACTCCTATCTGTAGAATCAAATCTTCTAAGGCCTTGATCCTTAGATCTTTTGCATATAAGGAGCCTTTATCAAGCTTCATTTGATCTTGTAAGTTGATAATAGTATTTTGCAAATTGGTGACACTCATGGCATTTGTCACCATAGTGGAATATAGCATCTCTGAACTATGTCGATGGAATTCTATCTGATCCAACTCATGTACCTTTTTAGTATCTACTTCAAATTCCATATTTTTTTAATTAGCCACTGTTTTTGGAGTTGAAGTAGTAGGCTATAAATAGGACATGATCATTTTATTTGAATAATAATCAAATGTTGTAAGCAATCTATCCTGATTTCCTGGCTTCTGCTTGAGAAATTGAGAATAAATCTCACTTTTAATTTCTTCATTTTTTTGTTTAATCTGCTTATATCTGTCCTTAATATCACACTATTTTTCTTCTGTTGTTTGAGAAGAATAATTTTCCATGTTCACCTGTTGCTCAATCATTTGGGTCTCCTTTTCCTTTGGATGTTCTTGTTCTCTTTCCAATATTTGTCAAATCTCCTTGATTATTGTGGTGGCCTCATCATTCACGGAAAGCTCTATTTCATCTTCAACCTCAATAAGTTTTTATTTTCCTATAGAGCCAAATCTTAGTCTTTTATTGTATATGAGTTTGAACAAGTGCTCGGGGTAGTTTTACTGCTTGTACATGAGATCCTCATCTCTGTTCCTTTGTTTGAACTCTTTGGCTATCTAGGAGTTACCACAACAAGTGCGGTATCTTTTTTCATTGGTGTGTCATTTAAATTTAAATTTTCCAATGTATTTTTTGCCCATTTGTTTGATTGGAAAATTTTTCAACGATAGGATTTGGCTCATGTATAACGGAGGCAACTTATTTTAATCCTTATCTTTATTCCAAAAGACCTTCAGGGATCATAATTCAATGGGAAATAGCAGAATTTTAGCTACGATAATATCTTTTCTATGTCTTTCTCGACATCCTTGTTATTTACTATGAATGGACCAATCTAATTTTTTAGTTTAAACTATGTCTTCTTTTTAGAGGCCATGGAAATGGATAGCATCAACACATTCAACACTGTCTCAAATAATCCATAGAAAAGACTACGATAGTCAAAAATTTAGGTAACTTATATGAAACTGATTGGATCCAAATATTCTTAATTCGGTGTGCTTCTCCTTATAAGTACCAATCTCCCATTTTACATTCTTTTGATAGTTGTAATATTCTTTTCATCTCTTCATTTAATTTAGGTTGTTAAATTTTTGTAGCAAACTCACTTGTTTGCTTTGATAAACAAATACGCGGCAAGTACGTAGAAGCATATTCATTCCTTCTTTTCTCCAACAATGATGTCCAAAAAAATACCAACGATATAGGTGGCCCTCTACATTCATTTAAAACGTGTTATGAGAGTGATTTGCTGTGAGAATAAGAAACCGGATGAAATAAATAGGAGAATCATCTTATCGGTGGGTAATTTTGTCAATTGATGGTGTATGGAATCGATGACAAGCACAGGAAAAAATAAAAAATCACGGCGGAGGTCGCTTGAGAGCAAGTAAGCAAAAATCCAGAATGGAATCATCGGGTAAACTCATGGGTGGTATCCTAAAATGGAATAACATTGAAATAGCACACCTAGAACCCTCTAGAAACTTGGAAGTGGAATAAGGAGAGTTCCAATTTTGGGATGTCACATGACTAGGCATGAAGTTAAAAGAAAAATCATGAATATCTTAGGGAAATCTAGCCCTAAATATAATTGATTCAATGCTTCTATGGATAGTAAAATTTTGCTGGTACACTAAAAATTGTCATCCGACATGCCCCTTCTGATGTAGACTCATTATTCCTCATACTTCCTCCTTTTGCAAGTCTATCATATCAGTTCCTCATGTCAAGCTTTGAAAACCAGAGAAAAGTTCCTAAAAATCCCCTAAACTTTGGTATCACACTTTCTCTATTCATTACCTGCGGTCCCGCACCTAAAGTTCAGCTCACCTGCAGAACCATACCGCACGTTATTTGTGTTATAGGTGTGTACCTCTGTAAAATTCAAAAAGGCAAGAAAGTAAAGTTAAAAATTTGATTTCAGATCAATTCTAGAAGATTCTAGATGGGAATTTTCGGGAATGGATACGCTTTGATAAGGTTCATGTATCCCTTACCTTATGGAGCTAACCCCTTGATGTAAGGAGCTAATCCCTTTGAAGGAGGATTCTATCCCTTCATATTTGGAACAGAAAAACCTCCTCTTTTCCATTATAAAAAGAGGCATTGGGTAGCCTCAAGGAGAGTTAGAGCTTTAGAATATTTGAAGATAAGTGCTGCTGAGATTCATACTCAGTTAAACAAGACTTCTGTGAGGAGAGATCACACACCTCTATTTGTCTTGATTGAAAGAGTGTAGAGCTTGTCAAAGTAGAGGAGACTCCTGCTTCGGACCCCGGGAAGGCCTGTGCAACATCAAGGCTCAGGTTGTAAGGTTTTTCTTCTTTGAAATTAATACAAATATACACATTTTTCTCAATAAGCTGTTGTTAATGGTTTATTTCATAGATTCCTTGATCACTATGATAAGCATGGTTTATGATAATGTCTATACAGGTGCTGTGTAATACTTTGCTTGTTTGTGCCTACAGGTTTACAAACGAAACTCCTTCAAGCGCGCGAGGGACAACAACAACTTCAAACAAGCACTGGACATAAAGTAGGTCTTTTAACACCTATATAGAGCTTTTCATATATCACATATGCTTAGAGAAAGATTAGTTTATTTGGCTGTTTGTTGCTAGATACTTTTAGTACTAGGGAGATCTGTTTTGTCCGCAATAACGATTTATCCGTACAACAAATTGGCGACTCCACTGGGGAAAGAACTTGTTGTGTTTTTGGTTCTCTTTTATTTTGATTCGAGGAAACATTTTTCTTAGTTTTTGATTGATAGACATCTACCTGGGCAGTTTAGGTTTTCTCTGTTTTAGAAAAATTTCAAATCTTTTGTGTTTTTCTCTGATTTTTTCTGGGACCGCACTCTATCTTCTTTTGACAGTGCGGGTAGTTTCGCATCTTCTTTTAGTAAACAGTGCGGTACCGCACCTAATACTTATCGAAGCCTGCGGACCCTGTTTAAATTTTAAAAAACTCTAGGGTTTTTTCTTTAATTTATCTTTATTTTGATTTAGTATTTTTGATTTCTGCCCAGATTGATTTCTCTTTCTGTCAAAAACTTTCTATGAATGAATTCCAACAGTGTTGATATTTTGATGATTTTCTAGAAGATTTTGTATTTTGGAATGTTTTTCACTTGGTCTTTGTAACGATTTGAAGCATTTGACATTCTGAAATACCGCAGATTACATCGGTTTTCTTGTCTTTTTGCTGAATTTGACCTGCTTGTGAAATCATCCTTTATTGAGAAATAAAGCTACTTGTTTCTTTGCAAAACTTCGAAAAAGAACTTTGTTATTGGTTTTTGAATTTCATTTAAAAAAAAAAAAAAAAACAATAATTGAGTGTTTTTCATCTGTTTGTTATTATGAACGAATAGATCCTTAGTTTGCTGAACAACTAAGTAAAACATTCTTCAAAAAATCCTAAAGCTTTTATTCATTTAGATTGTTTAAAAAATTTTAGATCTCAAGATTAGTTTTGTAGTTTTGAGTGCAAATTAGTTAGTCTCAAAATTAGTTTTGAACTTTTGAGTGCTTTTTAGAAATTTGTAGATCTCTTTTGAAGGAAAATTGTTTTTGTAGCTACAAGTTTTGAAAGAAAAGGGATTTCATTATGAGCTTCAATCATTTATTGGAAAAGACAAAAATATTTTCATTCAATCATTCTTTATGTTTAAAGGAAGAATTGTTTATTAAAAAGATTGTATTCTCCAACTCTTTCTTTAGATAGAAGTTCATTGAAAGAAAAAGAATTGATTATCATTCTTAGGTGCATTTTTAGTGTTTTTGGAAGTCGAGTCTTCACACCACCAAAGTTTCATTTCCGCACCCATTGACTTAAGGAACAGCTCTTACAAGTAACGCTTAATTAAAATTCATCTAGTAATCTTTTTATTTTCTAGGGCTCTTATCACCAACATAGCTTAGGCTAGTATCTTCGAGTAGGGAGTAATTAACTCTCCAAGATAGTAAAAACAAACAAGTAGATAAATCTTGCGGTAGTAAGAAATTCCAATTGTTGCATCTATGCTCTGGGAAGCTCCTCCTAAAGGAGTCAAGCACGAGATCATATCTGAACCAGTGAGGTAATCAATCCTTCCTCATTGGGAACGATAGAAGATATACATGTATTAACAACGGTAAACCTCAGATAGACCATTGTCGAGGAGCCTGGGGTCACTTGTTGGCATACCTTGGATTATTTCAAGGAGCCTTCAAGGGGATTGAGTTTTATTACTCTGCCCTTGCGTGTGTGTCGGATCGTAGACTGTTCCCCCAGGTATATTTGTTTCTATTGGTAACCTTAGAGGCCATAATCTTTAGGATTATATCCTAAGGTGATGGTGGAGGGAAGATCCCACTGTACCTGGAGCAGATGTCGGCTAGACTCACTTGGACTCTCCGGAGGGTTATCTTCACTCGAGATGGTATAGTGGAGAAACTTGCACCAGTATGTCTCATTAAGCAGGTTGTCGGGTAACTGTTCCAACCGCCCTTTTCGTATTAAATTTCTACCAAGTTGGATTCCATCACCAACTAGTGTTTTTAGTACGGAAATTTACTGTTTGTGTGTGGTTTTAACTCTTAGATTTTTTAAGCGTATGATTCAACTGTTTGTTTCTTAGATACTTTAGGTGTTTTCATTGAAATTTTCTTTGTTTGCGTGTGGTTAATTAATTTTTTAATCGTGGCGAACTTGCCAAGACAATCCCAGAGACTACAAGGGAAACCCCCTGAATATACACCAAGTCAACTTGAAGGGCTACGTGCTCTAGTATCATCTAGTAGCAGTAGGATTAGATCAATAGAAATTGGAACTTCATCCATTGTAATTCATCCTGATTATCAAACACCTACAACAAAATACATTCAGGAGCCGATTTCAGTTTCTGAAGTTACTGGTTATATTTCTCCTTCCAGTGAACTAGTTGATGAACCTGAAATCTCTGAACCTGAAACTGAACTTTCTATTTTGGAAACATCCTCAGGATTTATTTCACCAACTTCTAGCGATCTTGGTTCACCTAGGGTAATAAATATCGTCACTGACGATCTTCCAGCTGGTCTTATTTCTATTGAAGAACTTACTAATCCAGACGAAGATATATCTCTTCCCGAATCCCCTCAATCTTTAAATCTTGTGGAGCGTGAATCTATTTTCTACAGCCCTATTCGAACTAGTGCTTGGTATCTATCCTTAACAATTTTTTTAGAAAATCCGGGTCTTGCTTTTCATCCACCTCGAGTTCCATTTCATCCTACACCCAGAGGTTACTATCCGCCATCCATTATGGTAGGAGAGTCATCGATGTTTTCTCAGACTCCGGAATCATTTTTACACGGTGGTCCTCCTGTTCCTTCAGGATACCAGGCACTATCTGGTACTTTCTCGGGAGAAACTCCTCAACCCATTGAAAACGTGTTATCATCTGGTCTTAATGGTCTTAAAATTGAAACGTCGAATGCAGAGCAAATTTTTATGATGTCTGGTAATGTTCCCAAATCTCAACCACAAGGAATTCAGTTACCGCCTGGGGGGCAACCTCAAGGAAATTCGTTACCGCCTGGGGGGCAACCTCAGGGTAGTCAGTTACCGCCTAGGGGGCAACCTCAAGGTAGTCAGTTACCACCCGGGGCACAACCTCAAGGTACCGTTTTCCCAGAACAAACTGTGGAATCATATTATTTTGGGGGACAACCCCAAGGACAGTACATACCTCAAGGGTATCAACCTTCAAGACAGTACATACCTCAAGGTCAACCCCAAACTCAATATGCTCCTCAGGGTCCTTATCAACCCCAACCTCAGTACGCACCTCAGGGTTATCAACCTCAAGGTCAGTACCCAATTCAAGGTTACCAACAGCCTTCTGGTCAACCATCTATTCAAGGAGCCAAAAATTTACCTCTCAATTATCAACCCTACGTTCAACAAGGTTATGGTCCTTATGTTCAACCTTCTGTGGGACAATACCCCGGAATGATGGTGTGGGATCCATCCCAATATCAACAGCCCATGCAGCCTAACGTGCAGTTACCTTATCAGCCTGGACAGCCTTTAATTTCTGGTCCAACCCAGCAACCTGTCCAGCCAGCTATTCAAACTCCTGCACCTAGTTCGGTTCAGCAGGACGGGCCTAGTTCACCGCAGACTCTGCCACAAACTGCTGCAACCGCTGCAACGACTGTCCAACCTGTAACACCTGTTTCTGGAGTATCTGTAACCCCAAGTTCGGCTACCCCTGTATCCGTGCAAATCCCTCAAGTCTCTGTACCTCAGTCAGGACCTTCAGTTTAGACTTCGGTTCAGATACCTACAGGACAAACTGGTACAAGCACAGTTGTTACAAGTCAACCCTAATTCACGTATCAACCATACTAGGGACAACCACAATTCGATCCCTATACACAAAATCCAAACTATCAGTATCAACCGTACCCTGGCTATACTTATCAACAGCCTCAACAACCCCAGTTTGGTACGATTAATCCTGGTTTTCCGGGAGGTTACACAATTCCTAACGCAAATCCGATTCCCAGCTATCCTGGGTATCCACCTCCTAGAACTGCTTTGGCTACTCAAGGTTTTCGTGATCCTAACCGTCAATTACCATTTATAGCAACTTTAGACTTACCTGATTTGACGCGCCTTACGAATGATCCAATTTTTTATTATCAGTATTGGCCGCCAATGCCACATAAGTTGCCCAGTGATATACCAAAATTCGAAGGTAAGTCAGGAGAGGATCCATCAAATCACGTCATGACTTATCACCTCTGGTGTGCGTCTAATTCAATTATTGATGATTCGATTCGCTTACGTCTTTTCCAAAGGACTCTTATTGGTCTTGCAGCCAAATGGTACATTGAGTTACCACGAGGCTCGTTTCATAACTTTAGTCAGTTAGCAACTGCCTTCTTGACTCATTTTTAGTTGCCAGTCAGATACGACAATGGCACGGAATTATTAACTTCGCTAAAACAATCCATGTCTACGTATATTTCTGATCATATCCATGAGTGGCGACGTAGGAGACGTTTGGTGAAAGTTTATATTCCGGATCAAATTTTGGCGAAATGGTTTGTTAAATCATTGTTACCCAATATTACTGAAGATGTAGCTAAATATGGTGTTGTTATTGAAGAGCAAGTAATTTCTCAAGCTCAGTACCTTGACCTCGTTTATACGCAGTCAGGTACTTTACATGAAAAAATCCCAGACCTTCCAAAACAAGGTCAAATAGCTGCTGCTCCTTCAGGGTCTCATGCCGCTGACAGTATGATTGGTATAGTCAATTCTAAAAGTAAGAAGAAATCTTCAAAGAATTATTCTCCTATTATAACTTTACCTGATTCCCCGAAAGGAGAATCTTCCCCCGAAGTTTCTGCCGATATTCACGTCGTAGAGACATCTACGACCAAATCTAAATCTGGTGGTAAAAAGAAAGGGAAGAATAAAAACAAAAAGAATTCGAAAGAGAAAACTGATAAAGATGAATCCAATGACGAAAAACGTAAACCTCGCTATCCTTGTTTCATTTGTGAACAAGATCATTTCACGAAAGAATGTCCATATCGAGCCGAAGTTACGAAATTCGTTAAAGGATCGCAACAACTTGTTGTCTTGAAGGATCCT
The DNA here is from genome assembly GCA_034641835.2 of Pinus albicaulis. Taxonomy (NCBI): domain Eukaryota; kingdom Viridiplantae; phylum Streptophyta; class Pinopsida; order Pinales; family Pinaceae; genus Pinus; species Pinus albicaulis. The sequence goes on along the minus strand of JAXQQM020079798.1, from coordinate 23,095 downwards.
TTTCCAATTCAAGATAGTAAGATGGTTGGTTTTACCTTGACTACTTTTGAAGAACCTATTATGATGATGTCTCATGTAAGGATTGCGACGCGATCGCAAGATTACGGTAGTAAGAATCCTGTTGATGGTAAAGAAGCAGAATCTTCTAATGCAAACGCATCAACTACACCTCCTCCTGTTTCTGGTCCGCTACAGATCGAGAAACAAAATCCAGACTTAATAATCAAACCGCCTGCTAAAGGTGTTCTTTGTAAATCAGCTTTCAATCCACATGCGAGAGCTGCTCAGAATTACAACATTGTTGAAGACTTAGCTGTTTCTCCTTCAGCAATGTCAGCTTTGGAAGTGATGCAATCATGTCCAGCACAACGTAAATTATTATTGTCTGCCATAGGAGCTGTTGATGTTCAGGATTCTAACCTTATAATCTTCGATTTAGAAAATAGTACACCTCGCCTACCTCACCAAATGGCTTTCCAGATTCCAGTGTTAGTAAAAAACAGACCAATCTTTTGGACTGTGATTGATGAGGGAGCTTCAACGTGTATTATGTCGATTCAGTGTTGGAAATCACTTGGTTCTCCTACACTTAACCAATATCCGACAATTCTAAAGGCTTTTGATGGTCGAGGTTTTCAACCTTTTGGTATTTTGCAGGATTTACCCATAGGGGTCGAAGGTAAAATAGTAAATCTAGATGTAGAAGTGGTTGATGCCCCTCTAGATTACAACCTTCTCCTAGGTCGCAGTTGGTCTTATGCTATGACTGCTGTTGTTTCTTCGGTCTTTCGACTCATAAAATTTCCATATCAAGGAAAGATCGTTACAATAGATCAGTTAACTTATTTCTCTTCCGACCCAGCCTCTACAGAAACAATCCAGCATGTTGGTAAAACGACTATCCCTTATAAGGATGTTGGAGTAGGATTGATTAAAGATTCTGGTTTACTAGGAGCTTTTTCCTTTCCTCCTCCTAACGTATCGCCTTCTATTGAAAATATTCACATGATTTCGTTAGACGCTGTTACGTTTGATGATCCTTGGATCGTACCCTCCGAATCCGAGTTAGATTCATTTGATGTCATGATGCCTTTGAGTCCATTTGAAATTGCGTATCAGGCTGTACAGTCACTTTCCAACCTCTCTTCAACCGAAATTGATCTAATGAATGGGATCCATGAGGAATCACTTTCTATATCTAGTTCAGCCACAACGACATTTCCTGAACTTGTTCATACTGATGAGAAAATTTGTGAGTTTTTGTCTGTTGACGATTTACCATGGGAAGATCTACATCACCGATCTTCGTTTTTACCTGAGCTAGATCATTTGGAAGATGATTTTGCTTCAATTTTTACTGTTGAATATGTTAAAGAACCACAAAATCCTTTGCAAAATCCTGATTCTGAGTTAAATTTGGGAAATATATCTCAAACGGTTCCCATTGACATTTCAGTAAAACCAGGAATAATTGAAAACATTCATATAGGTGCTTGCTGCACGAAAGATGAAATTCAAATTTATAAAGCCCTATTTCAAGAATTTTGTGATGTGTTTGCTTGGTCTTATGAATAAATGCCAGGAATTGATCCGTCAATCGTTATACATGAAATTAAGACTTACTCGGATGCTAAACCTGTTCGTCAACGTTTATGTCAAATTCATCCTAGAAAATCTGCTACTATTAAAGCAAAAGTTGAAAAATTACTTCGTGCAGGATTCATATATCCAATCCCCTTAACAGATTGGGTATCAGATATTGTGCCCGTGACTAAAAAACAAGGAACAATAAGAGTATGTATCGATTATAGGGACATTAATCGAGCTTGTCCCAAGGACAATTATCCAACCCCCTATATCGATCAAATAATTGATGATTGTGCTGGCACTGAAATGTTTTCTTTTATGGATGGCTTTTCAGGCAACAATCAAATAAACGTACTCCTTGCTGATCAACCGAAAACAGCTTTTATTTGTCCATGGGGGATGTTTGCTTATTGCAAACTACCTTTTGGATTAAAGAACGCTGGAGCAAATTTTCAACGGGCTATGTCTTATGCATTTCATGACATTAAACATATTGTGCAGCCTTATCTCGATGATTTACCTGCTCATTCGTTGCATAGGGCCGACCATCTCACTCATTTACGAGCCATCTTTATAAGATGTCGGCATTATCGAATTAGGTTGAATCCACACAAATGTGTTTTCTGTGTAGAATCGGGTCGGTTACTGGGATTTTTTGTTTCAAAAGTAGGCATTCGTGTCGATCCGTCGAAAGTCGAAGCTATTGTTAAATTGCCTCCTCCTTCGACTTTACGCCAACTCCAAAGTTTGCAGGGGAAAGCAAACTTTTTACGTCGATTCATTCCTAACTATTCCGAGCTTACAAAAGGTTTTACCCGATTGTTGAAACAGAACATTCCATTCTTTTGGGATGAGATCGCTGATCGATCTTTTGATGCACTTAAACACGCGTTGACCCATGCACCGTTATTGCATCCTCCCAATTACAATCAGGATTACTTTTTGTACCTCGCCGCTTCTCATTCCACCATTGGGATGGTATTAGTGCAGGAAGATGAATCTCACAATGAACATGTGATTTATTATCTTAGTCGAAATCTGCATCCGACTGAGATCAAATACACACATGTGGAGAAATTGGCCTTGGCAGCTGTTCAAGTTGTCCAACGTTTTAGACATTACATTTTGTTACGCAAAACCACAGTAATTTCTAACTGTAACCCTATGATGTACATTTTGACCAAACAATTGCTAGGGGGCAAGTATTCCAAATTGATAGTCATTCTACAGGAATTTGACTTGGAATTTGAAAAATCCAAGGCAAAGAAATCTTTGGTTTTTGCGGAACTAATGTGTGATTTCCCCTCTACTGATACTGAAACAGTGGCAGAGGAGTCCATTGCGGATGAATCTTTGTTTCTTATCAGTAATCTTGATCCATGGTATGGAGATATTATTGTTTATCTCCAAACCCAATCTTTTCGGCCCAAAATCTCATGATCTCAGTGACGGAAAATACGTTTCCAATCCCAACAGTATAATATTATTGGTGATACACTTTATCGTCATGGACCGGATTCTGTTTTTCAACGCTGTCTTACTCATGATGAAGCTGAAAAGGTTTTAAATGATTGCCATTCTGGAGCATGTGGCGGTCATATGTCTGGGTATGCCACTGCCCAAAAGATATTGCGCGCTGGTTATTTCTGGCCATCATTATTTAAATATTGTATTTATGCGGTCTGGAAATGCCACAATTGTCAACTCTTTGATCGTAAAATGCGCGCGCCACCCGCTCCTCTTCACCCTATAATTTTTGTTGGTCCTTTCGCAAAGTGGGGTATCGATTTTATTACATGTAACCCTCACTCGGCCGGGGGGCATGCGTATATTATCTTAGCCGTAGATTATTTTACTAAGTGGGCCGAGGCGATGCCTACATTTTCAGCTAATGGCAAAACTACTGCAACTTTCGTATTTAATCACATAATTGCTAGGTTCGGTGTTCCCCAAGTTATTATTACGGATCATGGAATTCATTTTCGGAATGTCATGATGACTGAACTAATAGACCAAATTGGTTTGCGACACAATAGTTCCACTCCGTATTATCCACAAGCCAATGGTCTGGTTGAAGCCATCAATAAAGTTTTAGTCACCATGATCAAACGCATTATTGGTATTCACAAGACGAATTGGCATTCCATGTTATTTTCAGCACTTTGGGCATATCGAACCTCGGTAAAAACATCAACTGGTTTCACTCTTTTTCAACTTGTTTACGGTTTGGAAGCTGTGTTGCCGATTGAATGCAAAATTTTGTCACTGAAATTAGCCATAGAATTACTCCCAGCTACTTCTGAAGAGGAGAAACGTTTCTTGTACTTGGCTCAATTAGATGAGAATAGACGAAATGATGCAATAGCAAACGAGGCTCATGTTAAATGGATTAAAGCTCAGTATGATAGAAGTGTGACCCCTCGAGATTTTTCAGAAGGAGACCTAGTTTTACTTTATGATCAAGCTAATGACAAGCTAGGAGCTGGGAAATTCGTGCCTATGTGGCATGGTCCTTACATTGTTAAACGAAAGTTAGCAAAAGGGGCCTATGAGTTGATATATTTTGACGGTGTCCTTTGGATAAACACAGAAATGGGCTCTATCTAAAGCGATATTATGCTTAAACGTGGTGTGGAGATTTTTTATTAGATTAGATTTCTTTACTGCTGGTGTGTCTTAGATTAGAAAAGTGTGCCTAGTTTAGAATGTGCCTAGTTTAGAAGTGTGTTTTTATCACTATTCCTGCTTATCTGAGTTTTACTCTTGATATTGCAGATGTCGACGGCTCTTCAAACTTACATTGGTTTTGCTGATGGTGCTTGTCGTAGTACACGGAACATTTCTTCCGCAGCTTGGGTTATTTATTCACCCGCTGACGAGTTAATATCCATGCATGGGGTAAGCCTTGGTCAAACAACGAATAACATTGCCGAGTATAGTGCAGTGATTGAGTTATTTTCTGAATCCATCTCATTTGGAATTCGGAGTTTGATTGTTAGGTTGGATTCCGAACTTGTTGTATTACAGCTTAACAGGGTCTATACCATTAGAAATCCAGTGTTATTACGGTTATTTTTAAGAGTTCGTCTCTTGGAACGTGAATTTGATTATATCGAATATCAACATATTCCAAGACATTTAAATACATTAGCAGATGCAGTTGCTTCTAGTATGATAAATCAACATTTGCAATTATTAAAACAGTAAATCAAACAGCATCCATAACATGCACACAGATAGCCGGTAAAATAGTGATATATCATAATATAGGAGTGTTTTCAAAAAATATACATCGTCTTCGATCATAGGTTAAAAAACACCTTATGATCGGTAAAATGATAACACAAAAAGTCAAAATATGAGTCTACAACACGATCATCCCATCACTGATGATGATCACGATAAGAGACCACTGCTCAGGCCACCCTACATAGGAACCTCCTAAAAGGTCCTGGAACACCAATCACGTATCTCTGCAACCTGAGTGGAATATCATCTGTGCTTGTCTCTGGAATATCTAGAGTCAAACGCTCTAGATGATGCTCTAAATCAGTCAAAATCTCCGCTGATTGGCCTGTTGGGGCTGGTGCGGCTGCAACTGGTTGTATTCTCTCATAAAGTTGGAGATGGGCTGGTCACTGTGGACCCACATCTGTATTCAAAAAAATTTTGGTTATTAGTTTTCAAAGACGATAAAAAATAAAAAAATTATAATTTAGCAAATGTTGAAAAATGATTGTACCTGACTCATCTCACTGTTCCCCTGCTAGGAGAGCCATCTCTCGGTCACCGCGGAAATCTATCCTGGCATATGGAAAGTCCTCTATCACAAAAAGTTGGCGATCCAACCAACGAAAATATGAAGAAGGAAATCGAAAAATTTCAGTACCCTCGATAGCATGACGAGCCATCAATGCGGACCAACGAACCATCCTAGGTTCTCGAAGTCGACCGGCATCAACAACAATACTCTTTGGAGCTAACATGGGGATCCTCTCTAGAGCAAAAGAGACTACGATGGATCCATATACAAAGTTATTTAATTTTCCATTTTTTTCTCTGGTTAGTTGGCCTTTTACATTAGCCAACACAGCTTCACACCAGTTAAAGATGGTGTCGCGAAAACAATCCACAGCAATACGCATTTGGGAACCAGTAGCTACATGTAGCACAACACTCCCACACAGTTTGGTAACAATGAAAGCAATAACTTTCAATTCAGGATGGATGATGTGTTTTATATCAATCCGTTTGTCCCTAGGGTTTGCCTGATTATTGCAAAATTATAGTTGAAGACTAGCGATAGATTGGCCACCTAGCCTAGTCCCAAACAAAGAAACTTGTTCGCCCCTCTTGGACAAACCAGTCAGAAAATATATATCCACCAGTTCAATTTCGAGCCGGTGGCCGCCAATAAAGAAGCACTAGTCCTGTACATTCCATCTGTTCACCAACCATGTCAGGAGCTCTACTTGTGCCCTCATGCCTGAGATGGCCCAAAATTTTTATAAACCACATGCTCTTATGCTTGATGTGTAGGAAAATGGAGTATTGCGGCTTCATCCACTTCCTCATGTTCACGTTCTCTCCAAATCAGCATCTTGTTAATCCTACAAAGCATAAAAAGACAAGTCAGAACAATCTTATTTGAAAATTTTTGGGAAATAAATAAGAAATGAAGGTTTTAAATTCAACCGCGCAAGTACCTCACCTAAGATTTGTAAACTGTGCATAGATATGCACGCATACTGTGTTTTGGGTGCCAACCTTCGAATTTTTTCTTTATAGAAAAAAGTCGGGGTCCGCAGGTCATGTGTGTCTCACCTGCGGACCCCTGCGAGCAAACTTTTTAACCATATTTTTCCCTAAAAAAATAATCTAAATCCTAAAAACGAATTTGAAACAGATGGAATACAAGATTAAGAGGTCATGGATTACCTGGGACTGACGGTTTTCGATTTCGCCGGACGGATTTTCCATAATCTTCACAGGAACTTTCTTACCCAAAAGCTTTTTACTTTTCACTCTGAACTTGAACGGTAAAAATGAAATTGAAAAAGTCCTTTTTATAAGTTTTTTCGAATAGATGAATTTTAAATTTGTTTATTTTTCACTTTAAAAAGGGATATTTTTTAGAGCATTTTTACTTATCTTAAACAGGTATGTGTAATGTTTTCAAGTTTTTGTGGAGAAATTGGATTTTTTAGGAGAATTGATCATTTTTTAACAATGAGTACATTTTTTATCCCTTTTTTGAACTTGTTAAAATTTACAGAAAAAGAGAAACTACTGAGTATACTTTTATCACTTTTTTGGACTCTTGAAAATTACGAAAAAGCGAAACCTTGGAGTCCTCTTTTAAGCCCTTTTCAGACTCTCTAAACATGAAAATATTGCCGAGTACTTGATTATTCGAACTCGTTAAAGTAAATGAATGATCGTCCCTTCAGTATAAGTTTACCCCTTTTCCGGACTGAAATGGACTATTTACGAAAAAGGTATACGTTGACTAATTACGGTCAATAGAGTTCTCTCTCGCATTATTTTATCCTTTTTCGGGCTCGAGAGACTAAATTTACGAAAAATTACACCCATGGAGTTTTCTTAAGTTTTTTCTTCTGACTCCCTAAAATTGAAAAACACCGAGTTTCTCCTATACTGGACTCGTTAAAACTTAACAGTAAAGGACCTGTTTAATTTTCAACAGGAACGAACCAATCCTTCTTAGGGTTCGAATTTTAAACTAAGTTGGACTCATCCGAAGGATGAGCTTATAAACAAGCAAATGTTATCCTCCTCAAGCTTGTCAAAAATAAAAAAGTGCCCACCCGGGACAATATACAAAAAAGAAAAAATAGGCGTGTTTGTTGTATTTTAAATTTTCCAAAGTAAGTCTACCACTCTTGAACACGCACTTTTGTTATTCACAGGTTGGAAATCCTGTACAAAACGAGTTAATCAAACCATTGAAAGTCTTCGACGGTTTCTGAGTATTAGCTTTGGGTCGGTGTCACCAAGCCATGTTGCGGTGTCGTTATGTGTTCGAACAACCGGTTCAAACAAACACGTTTCATTTTGCAAAATAGCTATCATCATTTTGACCATCACCAGGTACGGTCCTTGCCAATATATTTTCAAAACTTGATCTATGATTTAAGTATTGTAGAGCACCTACAACATATAACTTTCTATCAGTCTATAAACATCGACATTATCTAGGAAGTTGATCCCGGTGTACGATGCCTTGAAGTACGCATGCACTGTTAGCGAGTTTCTGTATCGGCAATAATTGCATCATTGACCTTCGATCGAATGATTCCGTGACATGTTCGACTTCAGCTCATTCATTCACATTTCATGGATTGTACTGGGTACTTTGAGAGCCATTGACATTACTGGTGGTTACTCTCACACTTGTTAACAGTTTACATCAATGACTGGTAATCAAGTGGTTTCTACCATTTTCGACTTCAACACATTTATTCACATGGATAGAATCGTACTAGTTCGAGATGCGGAAATCAAGACCCTGGATCTAGTTTCTACCATGCAGGCTACGAGGAATTTTGTTATCATTCATATAGTAGACTATTTATAAACAGATGGCTGCGTCCATACTGTGTCTACATATATCTGTACTACGATATATTCAAAATCATTCCTGTATCAGAACAATTTAAGTTAGTTCTAATTAGTTTTGATCTGAGTATGGGAATGCCTACCTCAGCGATGATATGATTATATATATTTTGCATTGAATGTTTTTACAGGTTCCCACTGGGGTGTCCACAGGATGATCCTTGAAATGATAAAGTACTACATTCTTCATATATGACAGACCTCAGTTTCATCTATTCTAGACTTTGCACTTTAGGGGGCAATCTGTTACACTAAAAATTGTCATCCTGACATTCTGCTATGAGTATGAGCTCATTATTACTCATATTTCCTCCTTTTGCAAGTCTATCATATCAGTTCCTCATGTCAAGCTTTGAAAATCAGAGAAAAGTTCCTAAAAATCCCCTAAACTTTGGTATCGCACTTTCTCTATTCATTACCTGCGGTCCCGCACCTAAATTTCAGCTCACCTGCGGAACCATACCACACGTTCTTTGTGTTATAGGTGCAGACCTCTGTAAAATTCAAAAAGGTGAGAAAGTAAAGTTAAAAAGTTGATTTCAGATCAATTCTAGAAGATTCTAGATGGGAATTTTCGGGAATGGATATGCTTTGATAAGGTTCATGTATCCCTTACCTTATGGAGCTAATCCCTTTGAAGGAGAATTCTATCCCTTCATATTTGGAACAGAAAAACCTCCTCTTTTCCATTATAAAAAGAGGCATTGGGTAGCCTCAAGGAGAGTTAGAGCTTTAGAATATTTGAAGATAAGTGATGTTGAGATTCAGACTCAGTTAAACAAGACTTCTGTGAGGAGAGATCACACACCTCTATTTGTCTTGATTGAAAGAGTGTAGAGCTTGTCAAAGTAGAGGAGACTCCTGCTTCGGACCTCGGGAAGGCCTGTGCAACATCAAGGCTCAGGTTATAAGGTTTTCCTTCTTTGAAATTAATAAAAATATACTCATTTTTCTCAATAAGCTCTTGTTAATGGTTTATATCATAAATTCATTGATCACTATGATAAGCATGGTTTATGATAATGTCTATACAGGTGTTTTGTAATACTTTGCTTGTTTGTGCCTACAGGTTTACAAACGAAACTCCTTCAAGCGCGCGAGGGACAACAACAACTCCAAACAAGCACTGGACATAAGGTAGGTCTTTTAACACCTATATAGAGCTTTTCATATATCACATATGCTTAGAGAAAGATTAGTTTATTTGGGCACATTTTATTGCTAGATACTTTTAGTACTAGGGGAGATCGGTCTTGTTCATGATAACGATTTATCAAATGTAACTTACCCTACAAGGTCCAAATTATGCTTTAACATTTCATTGATTGACTCTGCAGTGATAGGAAAAAGGATTTCCCTGTCATTATTCACAATGGATCTTTGATCTCGGAAATAATACTTCTGGCACAGTGTTATCAAGTTCTAACTAGGATGTGTTACTAGGAAAATATATTTAGGTAATTTTGTATCCCAGAGAGGCATTTATTCTTTGTCTAAAAACTTCTCATAACACCAATTGTGTACTTATAATAGATTGAATTCTACTAGAGGGTCTAAAATTTTGTAATCTACATCAACCAAAGGGATAACTTCTTCATTGGATACTGGAAGTTGAAGAGGATTAAAAATAACAGTAGTCTCAGCAGTGATAGCAGGAGTAGACTTTGGGATTTTTAATGCTTCAGACTTGGGAGGTTTGGATCCTCTAGAATTAATAGGCTTGGATCCTCCAGCCTTGGGTGTAATTTTCTTTTTTGTCATTTTGAGGTAACTACAGCCAGATTAGACTGTTTGCTATAGTTTTTTTTTCTTCAACAGAGGGTAATTGAGCAACTTTATGGGTAAGAATGATAGTAGTGGGAAATTTATTGCTCAATTAGGATTTTTAGGACACAAGGAATGAACTTGAGACAAAAAACGCAGGTTTTCTGAAGATTAGGACTTTACAAATGGGTTTTAAGGTTTTCAATGGGTTTAAAAACCTTTCTTAGCCATGGAATTTGTCTTCAAAGGGTCTGGACTGAGAATTTTAAATTCAAAAATGAGATTTCATGCAAATGGAAATTTCTGGGAAAAAATTGTGAGGGTTTTCCCTCTTTTTCCAAGGTTTAGGATAAAACATATGGGAAATTTCACTCTTTGTATCTTAATTGGTTCGATTGACAGTTTAAATTGTGAAATTGTAGGTTAAAGTTTGGGAAAATACCTGATTTACAGGTATCTTGAAGTTTCTAAGAAGGGTTTCTGCAACTTTGATGGTTCATGAGGATTGTTGATGCAGAGAATTGGCTTCAATTTGTCTTCAAACAAAGGTCATAAGTTGAAATTAGGTCTTTCAATGGATATAATTCAACAATTTTGAGCCTATGGGTTCTTTGCGCAGTCGGGCGGGTTTTTTAACAGTCGGGAACACGCACAATAACATTAATAAACATTATAACAAAGCTTTTAAATTTTGTTATTAATCTTAAAACTATCATAAATGTGAATTGAATAACTGGTGGGAGCGGTTTTTTCTTTTGCAAATGCGAAACCGTAAGTGGGTTTCGCGTTCAGTTTGGGTGGTAAACGGTTTTTCCCAAAATGAACGCGATCGTATCTACGACACGTCATAGAAGTTTGTAACAAAGAAACCGCCCACTTCGCGCTCGTTTGGGCATTTGATGGTCGATTGGTTTGTGGACACGAAAATGAGCGTCAGCCGTCAGATCTGAAGAGTGGAAGCGAATGGTTGAGATGAGATGGGAAGTTGCAGTCAAAAGGATGTTGGGCTAGGCAGCTTTATATGCGGGAAAAGTTAATATATGTTTTATACCTTTCATAATATATCAATGGGTAAAGGTTTTAATCATATATAGGCAAGGTTTATATGGTTTTTAAAGGGTAAATATAAGCGGTAATATCTATGCCAAAGGTTTGTATATATGGTAACATGTGCGTGAGGCAGGGTTTATACATAAGGTTTTAAAACTTATATATAAGGTTTTTAATGAATGGGAAGCGGAGGTTTCAATTTTATTAAAATAAACCTTAGTTTATTTCAACAAAACATTGGGTTATTTATGATATAAAACGTGAGGTTTTATTCATCGGGGAAGGTAGGGGAAATATTTTTCGTTTAGACACATATAAAACATGCCTAAAGTCCTTTTGTATTTTTTTTTATTATTATATAGTTATAGACTATGAAATGTCTATCACTATAGAGGGTGGGATATTTATATATAGTTAGTTTTATGCCAAAAGGTGGTGTAATTGGGGATTTAATTTAAAACATGTGGGTAGTTAACTTTGGCAAAAAGCTTATATTAGTGGGTTTTTGGGAATAATTGAATAAAAGGAGTTATATTAATAGGATAAGGTATTTTATAAGGAATTAATAAATAAGTTAGAAATTAATATGACATAGGATAATGAAAACACCAAAATATATTCATATGACTAAGTGAAGTGATGATGTAAAAAAACAAAGCTTTATCATTTATAACTTGACCACTTTTACTTAGAATATAATATTTTTGGAGGGTTTTTATGTTTTTATGAATGAAGGAAATTAATCAAAGGGGATTTTCTTTTTCATTAAGTAAAAAGGTTTTTACTTATGAACTTGAATTGCAAATGGATGAATGTAGGGTTAAATGATGACAATTAGGGATTAACATAGGAATTCAACATTTTTAACTTAACAGTCATTGAGCCTTGGGTTTGGTCCCAACAGAAGTCAGAGAAATGCTCTGAGCCTCTTTGACTGAAAGTCTTGAATGCAGAATAACTATAGGGGAGGGGAAATTAGTGATTTTTGCTATGGTGTAAGTATTTACATGATTCTCCCACTTCTTTCTACCTACCCAACTTTTAATCTAACATTTTTTTCTTCCATTTTTCAGGTGCATTTGAACTAGTAACCTTGAACATTTTATTCTTTTGAAAGCAATAAAAACTATCTAAATCTACCTTATATCATCCGATGGCTCATATTAAATTGATGAGATCCTCTTTATTCTCTACCTATCTAGTAATTAGTCAGGATTAAACTGTCTAACTAATATTTATTCACTATTCAACAACAATAAAATTGAAACATGACAAGTCAATATTAAGCAGTTCAACTCATCATGGATTATGGCATTTATTGACACTCTACCATAATCATCAGTAACAAAGTAAAAAAGTAGTGGCATTTGGACTTGCACACTTTCATGTTTTATTCTTTTTCTTTGGGGTATATTATTTTTTCTAAGTCCTTTGATTTTTCTTTTAGGACTTTACCCTCTTTTTTCTTATCTATATATATATACACAAAATATGGAAAAAAAACTTGCAGAAAGAAAGGTATGTACATATTTACAAGACTATCATACATCAATTCCAAATTATGAATCCTATACTTATAGGACCCTAACAAGACCTTTACATTCCTTTTGAGTTATGAGATCCATGTTGGCTTATATGTATTCTTTTATCAACCTCTTATTATAGTGATTTAGCCAATGTTCACGCGGTCTATTGCATAATGCTTTCCTTTCATTATGTTTGTTTGAAACTCTTAATCTTTTCCCCTATTTTCTATTTTTTCTTTCTTTGTATCTCATGGGATTTTACCCACTATCTTACTGCATATAAATGATATAATATGAATTTGTTTATTGTTTACATTTTTTTGAAATAAGTACATGTAAAAATTAAATAAATATATGAAGTACCAAGATAATTGTACTCCGTTGAAAAAATATGGGGGTGATCAAGGTTAGTTATATTAATTATTTTTATAAATATGAAAATTGTACAAATATTTTTGATTACTTGTTTAGGTGTAACTCTCCATTTATCTTTAACACTTTTTTTTTGTCTTCTACTTTTTCTTTAACCTTCCATACAAGCGATGCATTAACATGAAAGGAATTTATGTATTTACTTGCAAAGTAAAAAATCTACAAGAAAAACTCTTTCTAACAGAGGTTTTTGTGATGATTCATAGAGGTACAAGATTGGGAAAAATGATAAAAAAACATTAATAAAATCACTACCATTGGTTCACAGATTTTAATAGATTTTCACTATAACTAAAAATTCTGGGTAGTTGGAGGTTCTAGCCACATGTTTTTTTTATCAACGCTCTTATATTAATAATGCACACTAGTGTGACTATTGTATATAATATGCATTTGTGCATTATGTAACATATGCACCAAGGATTCCAAATATCTCTACCAAGCACTGGTGTGTACAACATATTTTTGAAGTTTGGTGCCTAGTTTATATATTGAAAGTACTAGGGCATTTCTATTAGCAATGAGCACCCATACGCCACAACTTGGTGCACACAAGGGTGTTTCTCTAAACAAAAACCACTAATACACCACAACTTGATATAAAATAAGGCTTAAAATATATATTATACACAAATTCATATGATATTTATTATGAAGTTCCAATGTTTATCTTATATGATGAAAGTGTTGATGTGTACATCATCTTACACCCAATAAGATCATGTAATGGTGAAAATAACAATAAATATAGTAGTAAAATTGTTGTTAAAGGAAGAGATAATTTTGCTGTCATTAGGTGCACCAATGATTTTATTACATTTGTTACAAAATGTGTAATAATAAATTAAATGCATCGATTCATATATAGGTATATATTGCGTCGTTGAATTAATATGAACACAATGCAACGATATTTTTCAAGGTTGATTTTTTCCACAATGTGGGATGCAAATGCAACTTCTCTTTTTTGGTAATGTAGATGACGAGCTACGAAATTGACCCTTTTTGATGCAAAGCCATTCCCCTTATCTTGAATAATTCCTCTCCTTTTTCCTTATGAAACACTCAAATACTCTTAATCTTATAATACCACGGGTTGCTAAAGGTATCATACATGTTTTATTCATTTTCTATATTATGCTATAAATTAGAACTAAGAATTAGTTTTTTTTTTTTCCCAAGGAAAAATCGTAACTTTCATTAATAAGTTGAAAATGACATGCTTTAGATGCTTCATGAAGCATATGTCAAAGTTGGTGGCAAAGCCACATTCAAATATATATAGAGTTTGTTACAATATATATGTCCAGAATATATACATGAAATGAGCCATAACATAAAACTGATAAATATATATAGAGGTGTCAGAAGGAAAATTAAAACATCCAAAATCAGGGCATAGTTGCCCCCCGTGCTGGTGCATCATAATATGGTCTATGGAAGTATTGATAGAACTGATGACTAGTCTGCTCATGGATCATCCATTGATCCATTGGTTAGTGCGTTGCCTCCTTAGAAAGTGAATCAGAAAGATGATTCCTCTCCCTGTAAATATGTTGACAAGAAATATTATCAAATTGTGATTTCAGAAGAAGGACCTCATCCAAAAGGTTCTGAAGTGTGTGCACGTGACAAATATATTGTTGGTTGAACCAATCTATGATAAGTGTTGAGAACTAAGAATGAGTTAAAAGGGTATCTTAATGCTATAATATGTCTACCTACATTTAAATAAATCAGAGGCACTAATTCATATAGTCCAAGGCTGCAGTTGAATCATTGGTTAGACACCTACTATTAAGGGATGGACAATATATTCAAACCAAAAAAGTGCTAAAAGAAGGAAAAAACATGAGCATCACTTCTGGAAGTTGGCACCTAAATTACAAGTTGACATGAAGATGTTGGCATCTTTTTTCTAACTATTAAGCGTAATCCAATCAACCAAATCACATGGTATTCATAATTCCATCCAGTCCAAAGAAGGTGTTTTGTGTCTTGAAGAAGTAAGTGATTTAACTGTTGAGATACCTTGGCACACGATGGTTATTACATGGTTGAATCCCTCACTTGTATTTCACATGTAATTATGTCAATATGTTTGGCCCAATTTGTATTTCAAATGTAACTATGCCAGACATGTCTAGTCCCATTTTAGCAAGTTGAGGCGAATTATTTGGATAGCATGGCTTTTGTGTTTATCAATTTTCGAGGTATAGATTACTATGTTCTCTCTATAAATATGTGTGTCTAAATGTACGATGGACAAGTAACTACCGATACTCTGTTATAATTTTGGTTGATAATATATTTGCTCGTGGATGCACACTTTCCTCGGTTGAGTTTGTCATTGTAAATTGAGCTTGGGTGCATGCCGAACCTTGGGTTGGGCCCGCTCAAGGTAAGGCCGTGCGCACATTTCTTTTCTAGTTGTTTATTTATATGTGTATGTTCTTTCTTGATACATTTGATTAATTGTTGTTAAATAGATTACGATTGGTTGAAGTGTGGTGTGTTTTAGTATAATTGATATTAAATCCTTTCCCTTTATCTTTATGGGCCAAGTTCTTTGCATTAGTGCGTTTGTAAAGGTGGCCACACCATTGCTAAAAAATTAGTAGTTATTGTTGCAAAATCAGCAGGTTACTGAAAAATTGCAAATAATGTTGCAAAATTAGACCTTTGATAGGAAACCTTGTTTGAAATTAGATAATGATTTTACGATTTAAACTCCAACATTTAGGTGAACTTATGGCCATACCAATTAATTAGTTTAACTTGTATAAATCTTAATTTTCACCACTTTTAGTATTCATTAATGAGCATAACACTTGTAGGAGCTTTATTACTTGTGCATATAGCACAAAGTCCTCACAAGGTAAGAAACCCTGGTTGATAATTAAATGAGTATGTGAATCATATTTAATAAAGATACATATATTCACACCATCATTTTTCGTATCATTATTGGAGAGGCACTCAAAAGTATTAGAAGTTCTCGTCAATAGGAAACAACATTGGGAGCAGAAATAACCAAAGGGAGATAGTTAGTCGACCCTTTCAGTAACATACATCCTAAATGTCCTGCATTTAAAAGCATGTTAGTATAGGTAGAAAAACATGGGTAGGAGAAACAAAAAGTCTATAAAATCTCCAAAATGTGTTGTGGTAGGAACACCACCTACTAAAATTCTGGAAAACAAGGGAAACCAGTGAGGGGCCATTTTGTTCAAAATAGTGTGGTGGGGAAACCATCGAAAGGTGGGGAACCAATAGGGGAAGGAATTACAGATAACAAGGAGACAAAGAGCTCCTTAACACTTAATAAATTCCAAACCCCTAAGACTACAAGAGAGGATAATATGGGGGACTGTTATACGGAATCTATGACTGCGGAAAAAAGTATCTTCCCTAGATTGGGTGGCCTGGACTAGAACAACAGAAAGATAAAGAAGCTAATGTTTCCTTTGAAGTAAATAGATAATTGGATGAAGCCTATCTATGATCTATCATATGCTTCACTCCTCTCTTCGCTTGAATGCTCCAATCCTAGCTCCGATCACTATAATTAGAACCTGCACAATCAAACAACACAAGCCAATGATCTACAACATCTATATAGCATTATGTAGTCACTTCATTCAATGGATCAACATGGCATCGAAATACATGAAATCATAATATCATATATAAGAAAACAAAGAAATATTTTCATTAATAGAAATGGAGTGAGATACAACCAAATATAGGAGTTGCTCTTGTAGGAGAGCTCCTCCAAGTTGACTTGTCCTTCTTTGCCACAAAGTGTACCTCTATGTCACCCTAATGCATGGAATAATGACTCTTCACAATAGTTGTTAGTCCTGCATTACTAGTATAGTCCCTTATTGTTGTTAGTGTAACCCTTACTGTTATTATTGTGCCCTTGTAACCCCCATTTTGTTATTATTGTGCCTTAAATTATTATTGTTAGGTCGGCTAGGATTACATTGTGGCCCACTAGGATTACATTATGGCCCCATGGACTCCTATATATAGAAAGGAGGTTTTGTAAATTGCAGCATCCAAGAATTGTTCATTCATGTAATGTATTGGAGGTTGCCCCCTCGAAGTGGCTTATTTCTAAGGTGTTGATATCTCATTTCTTCTATTTTTGGAGATGGTTACACAACATTTGGTATCAGAGCTTTGGATTCTAGGGTTTCGCTGCTCCAAACAGGTCATCGTGGCATTTTCGCTATAACTTTTTTTTCTACGAAGTTTCAGAAGCTGAAATTTTTAGGGTGCGAAGCTGAAATCCTGAGGAAGATTGTCTAAAAATTTCAGAGCTTGGTTCGCAATATTTTCGGAGATATCATCTGTGGAAGTTAGGTATTTTTTCAAGCTCCTAAACAGGTCATCGTGGAATTTTCGCTATAATTTTTTTTCTACGAAGGTTCAGAATCTGAAATTCATATGGTGCGAAGCTGAAATCCCGAGGAAAGTCATCAAAAAATTTCAGAGCTTGGTTCGCAATATTTTTGGAGATATGATCTGTGGAAGGTAGTGCTTTTTCAGGCTCCTGAATTGCATCTCAAAGAGGTGATCGTGGGAAAAGTTCAATAACTCTCTCTCTGGGCATCGGATGGGAGTGCCGTAAAAAGTGGTCGCAAGTAAACAGACTGTAGTTTATTGGCTATCAATTTTAGAGACAAAGGATGAAACAGTGACACGTGGCAAGTCGTACAAGTTCGCTCTACTGAACCAGTCCATAATTAGGTCATTGTGGGAGATTGGACACAACTTTGTCTTGGAGAATCCAAATCAGGTCATACCTGTGGCATTCAAAAGAAAATTCAGAGGGCTACTACAGTGCTGAATTTCAAATATTGAAGATCTGCAATCACAGAGATAATACAATTTCAATATCGAGCTCCTCAAAGCAAGAAAAAGGTGTGTATTTTTTTCAAATTGCACAAGTCTTGTTTGAATAATCAAGTTAAATTGATCCCAAGGGCATATTTTAGAATAGATATCAGTATTGGATTCTAAAATGGCCTCTAAAAAGAATTCAACGCCCATTAAGCCTTCAGAAGGCTCTACTATGACTCATGAAGATGAAGAATGGCAACATGACATATCAAAATTACAAGAGCAAATTTCGCTCTCGCAAAGAACAACAAAAAATGAAATGGAAGTTTTGAAGAAAGGCGTGGAAACTAATATGGATGGTTTGAAGAAAGGCGTGGAAGCTAAGATGATTGGTTTGGAAGCTAAGATGGATGGCATGGAAGTGGGCATGGAAGCTAAGATTGATGACATAGAAGCTAAGATCGATGAGAAAATGGAAAACATGAAGAATTTTCTAAAAGCAGACATGGAAGGTTTGACAAAGTTTATACAAGAAAGGTTTCCCAATGGTGAAAAGATAGTAGAAGAACCTCATGATGAGAACAAAATAAATGTTAATTGTGATTTCATAAACTCTAATGTTGGCGGGAAGAACCACCATATTCCAAAGATGGATATGAGGAAGTTTGATGGAAAGGATCCTGTAACATGGATACTACAGATGGAGCAATATTTTGATCTCCATAACGTACAAAACACAAAAAAGGTACGCATTGCAACTTTACATTTAGAACAAAATACATTTGTATGGTATCGATGGCTTTGCTCCCGTAAAAAAATTGTCACTTGGTCAATTTTTACGAGGAAATGATAGCACATTATGAGGATACAAAGAGCAACACCTTCTTTAGCCAATTGATAAATCTCAAACAAAAGGGTTTAGTGGGGCAGCACATTGAGGACTTCCAAAAATTGAATATAAGGGTAACTAATATTCCAGAGGAACACAGGATTGATCTCTTCTTAGGTACTCTAAAGAATAACATCCAACATGAAGTTCGTGTTTTGGAACCTGATTCATTGGAGAAGGCATTCAGGTTGGCAAGAAAAGTTGAATGTAAAATTATGGCGACAAGGAAGCCTACCACTCAATTCTATAAAGAAGGAAGTGTTGTTACGCCTAGATTTCCACAACCTACAAGGTTGACACCACAACAATTGGAAGAAAAAAGAGCAAAAGGGCTTTGCTACAGTTGTGATAGCAAATACACTAAAGGTCATAAGTGTGCCGAAAAGAAATTATTTTACATAGATTGTGAAGAAGAAGAAGAAAATGAAAAAGAAGAGGATATACACCAGGAACCAGCCATAGAAGAGGAAGAAATGAATCTGACCATATCATGTAATGCACTGGCCGGAATTACCACTCCTCAAACTCTCAAGATAGTAGGACAGATTAAGAAGAAAAGGGGAATAGTGTTGATTGATTCAGGTAGCACCCATAATTTTATTCATTGTAAGGTAGCCAAGGAATTAAATTGTTTCCTATACCCAGCACCAGAATGTCAAGTGATGGTTGCAAATGGAGGAACTATAAATTGCTCGGGAAAATGCCATAATATCAAGCTAACCATGGGGGAATATGTGTTGACAAGTCCAATGCTTTCCATTCCCATGGGAGGTGCTGATGTTGTACTAGGAGTACAATGGTTACAATCTTTGGGGACGGTAGCTTTTAATTTTCAAGAACTTTTCTTGAAATTTTTTTCAGAAGGAAAGGAAGTCGAATTACAGGGTATTGCGGGGAAGCCAGGAAGGATAATAAGCTCTAATGTCATGACAAAGCTTCTAAAGAAAGAACAGCGAGGCGTAATTGCACAATTATGCTCACTAGAAGTTCCAACATCAAAATCATCTATTTCCGCAGATCTCCAACAAGTCTTGGACAATCATTCCAAGGTGTTTGAAACTCCCAAAGGACTCCCACCTATTCGTGATCATGATCATGCTATTCATTTGATTCCAGGAAGTGTTCCTCCAAACATCGGGCCTTATAGATATCCTTACTTCCAAAAGAGCGAAATTAAACGTATGATTGTAGAAATGTTAGAGGCAGGTATAATTCAACCTAGCCAAAGTTCTTTCTCTGCTCCTATAGTATTGGTACACAAGAAGGATGGATCATGGCGAATGTGTCCAGATTATAGGGAGCTCAATAAGCTCACCATTAAAGATAAATTTCCCATTCCTATGATTGACGAATTATTGGATGAATTACATGGAGCAATTTATTTTACCAAGTTGGATCTTCGTTCAGGATGTCATCAAATTAGAATGAAGACCGAAGATATTCCAAAAACAGCATTTCGAACTCATGAAGGTCATTATGAATTTTTGGTCATGCCTTTTGGCCTTACCAATGCACCTTCTACATTTCAAGGGTTGATGAATTCCATTTTCAAACCCTTCCTTAGAAAATTTCTGCTAATATTTTCTGATGATATACTAATCTACAACAGGTCTTGGAAGGATCATGTTGAACATGTTGATAGGGTGCTCAAACTATTGCAGGAGAAACAATTATATGCAAAAACACCCAAATGTTTCTTTGGAGTACAAGAGGTGGAATATCTGGGTCATATTGTATCTCACGAGGGTGTTAAAGTAGACCCTAACAAAATTAAAGCCATTAAGGAATGGAAAGTCCCCACAACCATAAAGCAGTTGCGAGGATTTCTCAAGTTAACAGGGTATTATCGCAAGTTTGTTAAGAATTATGGGAGAATAGCAGCACCTCTAACAACATTATTGAAGAAAGATGCATTTTCATGGACTCTTGAAGAAACTAAGGCCTTTGAACGTCTTAAAGAGGCAATGTGCCTAGCACCGGTCTTAGCTACACCAGACTTCACAAAAACCTTTATTGTGGAATGTGATGCCTCAGGAAATGGAATTGGTGTTGTTTTAATGCAAGAAGGAAGACACATTGCTTTTGAAAGTCGTCCAATTAAAGGAAACTATTTAGAAAAACCTATTTATGAGAAGGAAATGTTATCAATACTGCATGCACTAAAGAAATGGCAAATTTACCTAATGGGAAGACACTTCAAGGTAAAAAATGATCATGATAGTCTTAAACACTTTTTGGAACAAAGACTATCTTCAGAAGAGCAGCAAAAATGGGTCACAAAGATGTTGGGTTATGACTTTGAAATAATCTACAAAAAGGGAAAGCTTAATGTTGTTGTAGATGCACTCTCAAGAAAGAATGAAGAGGTGGAAGCATTGCTTTGTGCCATTTCTATTATCCAACCAGATTGGATAACTGAAGCAAGAGATGAATGGAATAAGGAAAAAGATGTATGGACACTCATTCAAAAGTTGCAGCAAGATCCTAGTACATTTGATACATTTAGTTGGAAAATGATTCCTTATGGTACAAAGATCGCTTATATCTTTGTAAGAATTCCCAACTAAAACAAAAGATTCTTCTGGAATTGCACACTTCTCCTTTAGGAGGACACTCAGGATTTTTAAAAACTTACCACAGGGTGAAGAAAGAATTTTTTTGGGATGGCCTTAAATCCGATATTCAAAAGTTTGTGGCGGAATGTTTGGTTTGCCAGCAGAATAAAGTGGAGACAATTAAGACCCCGGGACTTCTAC
Organism: Pinus albicaulis; assembly: GCA_034641835.2. Lineage (NCBI taxonomy): Eukaryota > Viridiplantae > Streptophyta > Pinopsida > Pinales > Pinaceae > Pinus > Pinus albicaulis. The sequence goes on along the minus strand of JAXQQM020079798.1, from coordinate 1,601 downwards.
AACCTTTATCCATTCCAAGTCAACGTTGGGAAGAGATTTCAATGGATTTTATCACAGGTTTACCTAAGTCCGAAGGAAAGAATGTCATCATGGTGGTAGTTGATAGACTTACCAAGTATGCACACTTTGTGCATTATCTCATCCATTTAAAGCAAGTACAGTTGCTACTACATTTATGGACAGAATTCAAAAGCTACATGGAAGCCCAAGGGTTATTGTGAGCGACAGAGATCCCATTTTTACTGGAAATTTTTGGACGGAGTTATTTTCTTGTTTGGGTACTCAATTAGCTCAGAGCTCATCTTATCATCCTCAATCTGATGGTCAAACTAAGATAGTAAATAAATGTTTGGAAGGATATCTTCGTTTTTTTGTATCTGATAAACAAACACAATGGGTCAAGTGGTTACCTCTTGCTGAATGGTGGTATAACACTTCCTTCCATACTGCAACAAAAATGACCCCATTTATGGCACTTTATGGATATCATCCACCATCCATCACATCATCTTTAAGGGAAAATTCGAAGGTTCAAGCAGTGGAAGATCACATCGAGCATCAGCAAGAAGTTCTCCAACTCTTAAAGGATAACCTTAATTTGGCACAAAATCGAATGAAACAACAGGCAGATCAACATCGCAGCGAGAGAAGTTTTGATATAGGAGATTGGGTATTTTTACGGCTACAACCATATAAACAAATGTCCCTCAAGCAAGCTAAGAAGGATAATAATTATCGCCAAAGTACTATGGTCCTTACAAGGTGTTGCAAAAGATTGGTACTATGGCATACAAATTGGAGCTTCCTACTTCTTCGCGAGTACATCCAGTTTTCCATGTTTCATGCTTAAAGAAGGTTATAGGAGAAAATCTTCCAGTTCAAACAATATTGCCAGAACTTGATGAGGAAGGAAGAATCATATTGGAACCAGAAGCGGTCATGGAAACAAGAACTCGACAACTACGGAATCGATCAATTTCAGAGTATCTCATCAAGTGGAAGAACTTACCCACTGAAGATTCTACATGGGAGGATGAGAATTTTATACAGAAGCACCCAGAGCTACTCAAGCATTGAGGACAACACTTTCTTGAAGGAGAGGGGCATGTTAGGTCCCTATATTACTAGTATAGTCCCTTATTGTTGTTAGTGTAACCCCCTTATTGTTATTATTGTACCCTCGTAACCCCCATTTTGTTATTATTGTGCCCTTAAATTATTATTGTTAGGTCGGCTAGGATTACATTGTGGCCCACTAGGATTACATTAGGGCCCCATGGACTCCTATATATAGAAAGGAGGTTTTGTAAATTGTATCATCCAAGAATTGTTCATTCATGTAATGTATTGGAGGTTTCCCCCTCGAAGTGGCTCATTTCTAAGGCGTGAATATCTCTTTTCTTCTCTCTTTGGAGTTGGTTACACAACAATAGTAGCATGAGGGTAGAATCTATCTCCAAAATCCAACCCCTAGCTTGTGGATGGCCACAAATATATAGAAGAGGATGGTAAGTTGGGAGTTCTTATCCATTTACCAATCTAGGCTTGAGATCCATTCTCGATGGGAGGATGGGATCAAAGGATAAGGAATGGAAACTCCA
>JAXQQM020085795.1:0-28686 GCA_034641835.2 Pinus albicaulis | reverse complement strand
CATTGTTAACACTGGAAAATCATACCGCAGAAGATGACATCAATTAATGTCGAGCCTAAGGATTTACAGGACAGGGATACAATATGGAATCAATAAGTATTTAAAATCTATAAGGTTTTGAGAAAATCAAATTTGAACTAGTCATAAATGCTCAAATGCACGATTTTTCCTTCGAAAAGAGCACCTTCTGCACGCACTGGAGCCCGATAAGCACACATTCCTGGAAGTGGAAAAAAGTCACTTTCCGGGACCAAGCAAGTAAAGGAAAATTTCTCCTTATGTGAAAGCTGCCTAAGGACAACACCAGCGCCCCCTTAGGCATTGTGTGAGCACACAAAGGCATATTTCAACACATAATGGAATAATGCCCCTCCCTTGGGTCACAATCCATCATGTACCAAGGGAGGGAAGAAGGTTTGAAGGCTCACCTATATAAAACCACAAAGAGATGAACAATGGGTGATCACAATGTTATGCTGGCCAAAGTTTCCCAAGCAACACCAGCTGTTTGTGTGAACCAAGGAGCTGAAGAAGAGGACTCGATTGTTGGCCACCCAGCAATCTTAGTCCATTGCAGCAAAGAGAGAGAGTTGAACTGCGTCAGAGGGCAGAACTTGAAGGACAAACATCCTTGCACCGGGTCCTAGAGCCACTGCCTAGGCCCTTTGGCAAGTGGGTAAGATTTGTTTTCATTCCAAGAATTCAATAAGAAGAAGGCCATTGAGCCGTTGTTTACCTTGTTACTGTTTAGAACTCTCTATGTTAGCTTCTTTTGTGTTTTTAGTTTTAGTTTTTAAACAGAGCATACTTTAGTATATTACTTCATTTAAGTTTTTATACTTCTGAGCTCCCCCCAGATAGTGTCTGTTACCTATAGTTTAGAGGGTAGACCACACTCTCTAAACTCATGTGATTTCGTACACCCGTGTGTCGAATCCACCACAACAGGATTGGCGACTCCACTGACGTGTTTCAAGTTTATGTGGTTGTGCCATCTTTTGCAAGAGACCCTTAGTCTATGCTGGAGTGGAGCTGACAGTCCTTTGACCCATCTTGCAGTCCCTAGACTCACTAAGGTGACAGACTGAAGAAGGCAGCTCCTAATTTTTTTTTTTTTTTACTTGTAGGAATTTTGCACGTTGTTTTTTCACACAGACGCGTAGGGCGCGCGTTCAGAGGTGACCTGCGCGCAGGAAAGCACACCTGTCAGAGGTTTTTGCGTGCAATTTGTAGAGAGAGTTTTTCTCCCTACCTTCTGCATTTTTTTTGCTTGTAAGAGTGTTGGGTAGCCCCTAATGTATCTACCAACACCTGTGTTGATACCCCACAGCTTCTGAAGACTAATTTTTGCTGCTTTTTGTAGGCCTTTAGTTAGTTTTCATTTAAGTTGGTTTTTTGCAAAAAGTGTTCACATAGTTTAAGTAGGGGGTGAATTAACCATTGCTTTATGAACAATCTATGTTTTTTGAAAAATTCTGGTATGCACACTTAGTTTAACTAGTCCAAGTAAGTGGCTCATGACCACACATGCATAAGCTAGTGTAGAAATTGTTTAGTTCAAATTTCAATTTTTACATTTAGGGAATTGCGGGACTAGGATTGAATCGCAAGTTAGAGCAAGTAATCTCTGTTGTCTTTGTGCCATTGGGTGACCCTAGACAAGAATATGAACACTCTACATTTTTGATTCACCATCTCCCTTTTAGTCACTCACATAGACTAATTAGGAGGTTTTGGAAGCGGCCCATTATTCGAAAATGCTTTCTATTTGAGCAAGGAACAACGTCACATAGTTTAACTAGGGGACTTTTGTAAAGGATCACTGATATCCATATGTTCAAATTATGAGATTTTTCACCATACGCTCACACACATTCACCCACTAAGAAAAGAAATCCACCTAAAAATAACTTAAACCAACTCACTAAACTCTCCCCATAGGGGCCACAAGAGAAATTATAGTTTAAATTAGGATCAAGGGGGTAGGCATCCAATAAGCCGTTTCTGATTACGCTTCACATTTGAAACATAGAAGTTGTGTTTTTAGGGAGCTTTAAAATCCACCTATCAGCCCATAGAAAAGAAAACCCGAGCGCGGCAGAGACCCGATCCAGAGGGGGTTAGGCTTAGGCGTAATGCGTGCGGTATTAGTTGGGGCTACCTGACCCGGCTGATACTCGGTACTATTAACTGACTACCAAGAAGCCCAAGACTCGAACGCTCATGTGGGACGGTGGTTCTTAGTGGCCAAAACTAGGGCATCCTTTACCCTATAGGTGACAGTGTAGGCAAGCGCCAGACCCTCTACCCTTACCTTGGTTGATTCTCTTCGGCTGACTAGGGGCGTCGCCAGTTCTTTCGGGACGTTGTGCCAGCACTCGTAAGAAATCCTCTCAAGGCCCAGTTAATTTTGAGTGTGCGAGGACATTATTAGGTCTTCTATGATTTTTTGAGTATCACGTGCAAACAAACAAAACCATTTTTTGCTTGATTTCTCACATAGATTAAGTTAAAGGAAAACTTATTTAATTTTCGCTTTGTCTTATGTATGTGGCCATAAAATTGTTGTGGTCATAGACTCAATCCCCTCAAAAGTTTTTTCCAAAACCTAACTTGGACGACCCTCAATCGGTTCCAACGGAACCTCGTCGGTCCAGGCATCTTTTGGACCTCCCCCCATTATCGGGATGGGTTACATGTCTTTCGCCGTTTAGGCGTCAAAGACAGAATGTTGCCACAGTGGTTGGTTCCTCCTTTCTTGGATCAACCTTAGTTGGGAACCCTATTCGGTCTCCCAACACCACATCGCACATCACTCCCCCCTTGTCCCCTAGGGGGCAGAAGAGTGCATCCCAGACGGGAAGCCAACTAAATTCACAACTAGGTACGTCACATACTAACCCTCATTCTAACCAGAACTTCGTGTCTTCACACGTTGCCATGGCATCAACCTCTCAGTCACCCTTCTTAGCGGCGTTAAATCTACAAGATTTAACTAAGCTCACCAATGACCCCATTGCACATGAACCTAATTGGCCTCCCATGCCCATGAAGCTCCCTTCAGACATACCAAAGTTTGAGGGCAAGCAAGCAGAAGACCCAGGTAATCATATAATGACCTTTCACCTATGGTGCTCATCGAATAGCATCATTGAAGATACTATTCGATTGAGGTTGTTTCAATGCACTCTCACGGGAGTGGCCGCGAAATGGTACGTCGAGCAACCCCTTGCTTCACACAGAACCTTTAGCGTCCTCGCTACTGCTTTCCTCACATACTTTCAGTTACCCATTCACCACAATTCGGGAATGGAGTTACTCACTCATTTAAGACAATATCCCTCTACCCACATTTCTAAACACCTCCATGAGTGGAGACGGCGTCGTAGCCTATGTAAAGATCAACTCGACGACCAAGTCCTTTTAGATTTATTCTTGAAAACTCTGACAACGGAGATTTCAAAGGATGTGGCACAACATAACCCCACATCCGAAGAGGACGCAATCAGTAAAGCCCAACAGCTTGAACTGATCTATACACAATCAGGATACATATACAATATCCTGCCTAACGCCCCATGCCTGCAATCTTATCAAGAATTTCCAGGCACGTCGAACTCTGCAGACGGACTTATTGGGTCAATGACCCAAGGGTACCTAGGCAGCAACAGTCAGACTCCCGGTTACACGCATGGGTCTACCCAGAACATGTCTCAACCCGGATTCCAAAGTAATCATATGCAGCAGCAAAATTTGACTAATAGGGCGCCAACGTATCACCAAGGAGGAACTTACCCTCCGACTGAGGGGACCCAGTACGCAGGAAGAAAAATTGACAGAAGAGCTCCCCCCCAATGGCAAGGTGCAAACATGGGACAACAGTATGCTCAGTACCAAGCACATAACCCACCGACGCAAAACAATGCATAGGTGAACTTTGTGCAGTTGTCCCAAAATCAACCACACCAGTATGATCAGGAGAATTACCCTCCTAACGTGGTCAAAAGAAAGGTAAAAAAGAAACTCAAATGGAACCCTGGATAGGGGGGCAGCAACCAACAGCGCCCACCGCAGCCCCGACTGGGAAATAACTACAACCGGAACCAGAACCAGGAGCCAAGCAATGCCCAAAAGCAAGGCAATCGGCCACCTCTACGAACAAAACATTCTTGTTTGATATGTGGTGAGTATAGGCACTATACTCACCACTGTCCCAAACTCCCTGAGCTTAAAAATCTTCAGAGTAATCGAGGACAAGGAGGATCTTCCCAGAAAACTGCAGTTATGCAAGAACCCTTCCCCCATCAAGGAACAGTCATCACTCAACAACAAAACCCCAATGATTCCGAGAAAAACAACCATGAAATTTACATGGCTGGGGAAGAAATGTTTTTCCAAACCCGGAATCGTAACTACAACACCCCACCAGACATTGGTATGTCAGGGGCTAGTACGAGTGCGCCGACTGCACCTTTGACCATTCCAAAGATTCCTTTGGAACCATTTCCAAAAATGGTTAAAGGGCCTAATAGGCGAGCAGGTAACTACTCTAAAGCAACCCACAATTACAGCATCGTAGACGATCTAGCCCAGTCACCTACTGCTATGTCCGCTTTGGAGGTACTGTAGTCGTGCTCGAAGCAGCGGAAAACCCTACTTTCTGCTTTAGGCACCGTCGACCCTGCCGACACGCACATTATGGCTTTTGATTTAGACAAAGCCACCCCTAGGCTTCCCTCCATGGTCGCCTTCCAGATACCAGTATCAGTACAAAATATCACTATTCAACGATGTGTCATTGATGAGGGTGCATCCACATGCATCATGCCAAAGAATGTATGGAAGAAGTTAGGAGCCCCATAACTCAAACCTTCCGTCATCACTCTCAGAGCATACGATGGTCGTCCCTCGACCCCCATCAGTCTCTTCCAAAATGTACCGGTCTGCTTAGCCGAGAAAACAGTCCACATAGACATCGAAGTCTTGGATGCTCACTTGGATTACAATATACTCCTTGGGCGGAGTTACATGTACGCCATGTCTGCCATAGCATCCTCTGTTTTCCACATCATGATGTTCCCCCACGAGGATCAAATCATTACAGTAGACCAGCTGACGCACACTGAAAAGCGTCCTTTGACCAACACAGATATGGTTCTACCCAATGTAGACACAGCCACTGATGGTCTTGTATGGTATCAAGAATATGGCCCTGGGAAATTCAAACCGTCGTCCATCCTAGGCTCATTCCTAGGAGATCCTCCTATTATCCTTGAGGCATCGCGCGATGCCACAGTGGCCCCGGTGTGCATGATGTCCACATCAAGCACCAAGGGTAGTCAGGACACGGACTCAAGCAGTAACGACACCGAGGCATCAGCTACTGCAGCCTCCATAGTCTGCCTCCCAAACTCCTTTCCTATACCCACCTCTTGGCTTCACCTCCCAGCAGGTCTTGGCAACACTAGTACTACCCAACATATCGTTGGAATTCCCAGTGTGGTATCTCATTCCTCCTCCAGAAATGCCAGCTACCAATGTTACTGCATTTGGGTTACAGCCCCCCGGTCTCGAGGAGCCCCAACCTACCCAAGTAGTAGCCGAAACCGCCCCTGCAAGGGAAATCCCTACTGCGAAACCGACAACCACGGTAAAGAAAATCTCCAAGAAAGGAAAGAAAGTGGTGACCCCCACCATGCAAAGGGAGTCAGCCTGTGTTATATGTGATGTCACAGGACACCCTACTCACATATGCCCGGAGTTGGACGAGTTAAGACCACTCCTCGGCTGCGAGGCAGGCACCTCAAAACGGCATTCCCATAAAAAGGAACTTGCCAACAAAAGTACAGTCAAACCGCTTACCAACCACACATGCACCCTCTTGACACCTATGGGCATTATACCCACCACTGTCCAGAAATACCACGGTATAGGGACGCGTTACACGCGATCGAGCGATCCTATCAAGAGGATCCCTCCATCCAGGCTACAAATGACGATCCGTGCACCATCTTGTACTTACAAGAGGAGCACCGATACATAGAGCGCCCCCCAGTAATGCCCATTATACATTGCGCGCTATGCAATGAACGTGGACACTACCTCGAAGAGTGTGCCGCATTGGAACTCATTCACAGATGGTATCCAATCTAAAGGGTCTACTACGTGGGACTATGGGCAGCACAATTCACATGCCCGTTATGCGCTGACAATCACTTATTGGAGGATTGTCACTACATACCTCGCTTCCGGCTAGCCCTTGCTAGCCTCCGCTCAGCCATAGTTTGTCTCTCCCAAGAAGACGATATGGAGGCCGAATCCATCGGCAGCTCCATGACCCAAGCAGAGGAGATGAGCGGGTCTATCATGTTCTTAACAGCCGAAGAACGACCTAGTGGGAAATCCATAGTTACCCCTACAGGCACTTCATGAAACCCACCTGCATGCACGTTATGCAAGAAGACGGACCATATAATAGTCCACTGCCCTGACTTAGCAGCATACCGATGATGGTACCCCACCCGACCTCAGACCACGCACGATGGGAGACCCATATCACAGATATTTTGCTTGATATGTCAAGGTGATCATTATGACCGACATTGTACTTATGTCTCACGGATCCGTCCCACTATCGACATGATTAATGCCATAGAAAAGAGGACAAGAGACCTCCAAGAATGGCATAAAAGATACATCATTGACTCAATGATCCCACCACTAGGGTGGTGCGTCAAGCCGGATAAAACCACTCACCAACTACGTCAACCCCTGGCCAAGCCTAGGATAACATGCGGCCTATGTGATCTAAATGATCACCTAATCAACCAATGCAGAGAACTCAAACCCCTTGCAAATAGTCTCTGCATAATCTCGTCTCTCCCCCAAAAGCTTCTCTCCAATCAAGAGAAGATCACACGCACTTACTGTCGGATTTGCTCACACTTCAATCATACATTTAAGTGCACACATCTCCCCAAGATGAGAGCAGCTAGAGTAGCATTAAGTTAGCCACCCACCAAAAAGGGAGGCAAGTTTCAACCCACGATGCAAAAATGGAAACAGAAGACAACTTGATCCGCAACAGACCCATTCCAAGCGTCCACATCTGGAACATCGAGTAGTGTAGATTCTCACACTATCTACTCTGTCAGCGCTGTGATACCCTGCACCATTTGCACCAGTCATAATCACGCACCAGAGGGATGTCCGTTGCTACAAACGTTCAGACATCTCTGTGATAAAATCAACTTCCATATACCGAGAATTGACTATCCTAGCGGGAAGGCTAACTATCGGCTCACTCAGGACTCCATCGTGAAGATCCTTCCCCCGCTGCATGCCAGCGACACAACTCATCACATACAACTTGTGTCATCACACGCCCAAAACAGGATTTCAACAACCCCTCCATCACAGGAATTTGACTTTATTCTTGTAAAAAAAAAACAAGGCACCTTACGCCCTTGTATCGATTTCCGTGAGATCCCAAAATTACATACAGCCATTGAACTCCTTGATGACACCCAGCCTCTAGAGCAACGCCTAGTACAACTAGAGCTAGTTGATGAAAACAGGCATCAATCGCTGCAACATAATGAGGCCCATAAGAAAAGGGTAAAAGCATCATTCGACTGCCACATCACCCCTCGCTCATTTACTGAAGGAGAGCTAGTCCTTCGCTATGATGTCGAAAAAGAAGCCTTAGGGCCAGGAAAGTTCGAAACCCTGTGGAAAGGGCCCTATATCATCAAACATTGCCTCCGACAGGGGGCATACATCTTGACGGAACCAGACGGGACCCACCTCATTAACCCCGTCAACGGCCTTTACCTCAAGAAATTCTACCCATAAGGGCCCCTGTAGCCCTTATCCCCTAGGGCTAGTGTACACAAAAACCCCAACACCGAAATATTTTTGACCCAAAAAACCTAAAGTGCGCTCAAAATATCACCATGGATCACCAACTTGAACCTTATTTCAGATTTGCTGATGGAGCATTGCGATGGTCTCAAAACTTAGCTACAGCCACGTGGGTCATATACTACCTTGACCGATCACCACTATGTTCAAACGATGTGTGCATAGGTTCAACAACCAACAATCAGGAAAAATATGATGTCGTTATCGGACTTATGTGCGAGGCCCTCCACCAGGGCATCCGCCATATGCATGTCTACCTATATTCCCAGTTAGTAGTCTCACAGTTAAACCAAACATTTGAAACCAAAGATGCAAACCTATTTAGAAAATATTTGTGTGCCAGAAGATTAAGCAGAAAATTTGATTTTATTGCATTCTCACATGTATCAAGGAATCAAAACCAAACAGCTGATCGCATAGCTAACAATATCCTAGACTGGAATGCATCATGAGCAAACCACCATACATTAAAAACCAAAAACATGTATATCCATCAACATAACACAAAGTGCATAAACCGAAATAGACATCATACCATGTAGAGCCGCAAAAAAGATCTCTCATATATATATAAAAAAATATGTGTATCAGAGTACAAAAATAGTATCATTGGCCCATTGGCCAGCCCAAAAATACAAAGGTCATCAAAAATAAGGGAAGCATCCTCATAATGGGTGCTTTCCCTATGTACAAAGCTACCCTAGGGAGTTTCCCCCTCAAGAGGAGCACCTGGGCCCACCACTGCTCCTGGTGCCACCACCGGAGCTGCAGTCGCCACTGCGATAGCTACCCGTCATAGAGTAGGCCGGTAGTCCCTCTCATGGGCCATCATTGTCTCTAGCCATATCTCCTCGAAGTCATCCATCAGACCTCGAGCAAGCATCCCGTGGGTCAATCGGTCCACTCGACCCCGGAATTCCTCTAGAGCCTCTACCTGAGTTGTAAGTGCTTCAATGTGCTCCTCAGCCACATTCGCATGAGCTCTCTCAGCCGCTACCTTAGCTGCACCTGTGCTGCTACCCTCACCGGAAGGACCAGCACCATCCCCACCAGTTCTACCGGCACCCTCGCCCGGTTCACCTACGACACCACCTCCCCGACCACCAGGTGGTCATGGTAGAGGTTTGTGACCCACCAGTCAGGCCACTAGGCATCCCACCTCGTCAACATCTGCACGAGTAACTAAAATAATGTCAGTGTCAATGAAAAACACTTAAGAACACAAAAAACTTGAGTAAATGCATAAATATAACACATACCTGCGGGACCCTAGACATAACCAAAAGGGAGACCAATATCCAGATGACCCTGAAAGTCCATCCCCGCATAAGGATATGGCAAGAACATCTGCGGATTGGCCTCGAACCAGGCCTCCGTGATGTCGTTCCAATAACGACCCACCACGCCACCACCGCCACATGGCATCACCGGAGCTCACCTCCTCATACGTGGCTCCCTCGACCCCCCAATAGGCACAACCACCACGGTCCTCAGCAACACGACCCTCTCGTACATGATGCTGCACAAAATGTTGGCGTACACAAATGACTTGGATCCATGCTAGACCCGGTTCAGTTGTGACACCAGACCATCAAAGCAGAAACGGGAAAAATCAAAGAAATGCCCATTCCTCAAATGGCGTAAAACTGCCACCTGTGGGCTCGATGCCCGATGAGGCGCAAACGACCCTGCCAGTCGCACAATAATGGCCATAGCACACCACTCGGCCACATCTGTCATTGAGGTGATATTTATGCACCCCTCAATAAGAGGCGCACCACCGCAATGCCTCCTCCGTAACCTGTCCATGTTCACCCGTCCAGCAGGAAGTGGATACCTCAGCGCCTCTCCCTGAGGTAGTAATCCGGTCACAAAGTAAATATTCGTCTCTGGATGGATAATTAGGTTTGTCCCCCTCAGGACAAACATGTTGCACCTCCTGCGCCAATGCCGTATGATATAACGTAACAAATGGCCCTATGACTGAAGGAACTTGTTTTCGGCAAACTTCAAGAGGACCCATGCGGCCAACTGACGGCGCGCCCCAGCATCAACAGCCAGAGTGGTCCGGATCTCGGGCCAATCTCGTTCTCTCCACACCAACCTACCAAGCAACAGGCACCCATCAGTAAAAAGGAGAGAAATCATAAGGGACAGAAAGAAACCCAAGTTTGTTCGATAATATTGCCCTTGCGCGCCTGTTTCATTCACAGGCGCGCCCTTGTGCACAAAGAGGTAGGATAACCACGCTCCCGTGCGGCTGTACCTGAGAAATGAGCACAAGGGGGGCGCCTATTTTCCCAAATCGCCTGCGCAATATAGGGAAAAAATCCCCTTTAAAGTCGTACAAACCTAATTTGTACGGCCCCCGGCGTCACCAAACTGGAAAAATTAAAATGTAGGATGTCATGAGAGTTACCTTGGCATAGTATCGCTAATCCCTAGTACACAGGCTTACCGCAATGGCAAGAAAGGCTCTGCTATCACCTCTGATCTCCCAAAACTCAACAAGTACAAATGAATAGGATTAGGGCCATAATCCCTTATTTATCGCCCTTTTCCAGAACTTTGAAGGTCCATAACAGGAGATCAGAAGGTCCATTCTGCAAACCCTAAGTTGCACCATAATCAGTATACCATGACGAACGAAAGCGATGCCCTACATTCATTTTTCGAAGCAATATTTTTTCAAGCGCCAACAGGTATGCACCCTCCCATCTTCCTTTCCAAGATTCATGTTTTTCAATAATATTGAATGAAAAGAAGATGCTTTCACTTGAGGTAGTTGTTTTTTGCAGGAATAACCCTCAAACCATTCACAAAACCCACTAATCGGTGCCTGAAGGTGTATCATTCTACCCCTCCAAGATGATAGAGTCCCATAAAACTTTGCATATCCCGACATCATTTCTCCATTAGGAAATAAAACCATAGGGTCTCATACCCAACCACATTTATCATCACCTCACCCCGCATATGATAAACGTCTATGATGGCCTAGAGAGCCTCCCTCCATGGAAATTGTTACAAAATAAAATACCTCCTCATAATCTCAGAGGGGAAGACAAACATGGAAGGAGTACAAAGACCTAAATTAAACCTATTTCTACCAGGGTAACACCTATCTATAAAAACACACGAGCGTTATAACGTAGCTAATGAGTGAATGGGCAGCGTTAGTGGCTAGGGCAACACTCTTTTTACACTGGAGGGAAGCGTTACCCGTTTTTTAAGTTTGAATCAGGAAAATCCCGCGGAGAATGATTTGAATCTCCAGCATTCACTCACAAGAGATTCAGTTCACAAAGGAAACTGCAGAGCACCATTTCATTATTGGTCATTGCTATAACAAGACTAAACTCCAAAGGAGGCAAAAGCATAGAGATTAAAGAAACATCTAAGTTTTTTCCATTCCAAACTAGTGGAAAGAGAAAGGCAACAATGGCTTTCTCCCTCTCCTATAAGAAGGAGCTGAAGGCTCTTAATTGAAGGTCGAAGGATTGCTAAATGTTTTTGCATACTTGTGGAATAGAGAATAGTGTTATATTGTGAAGGCCAAGAGTCAAAGAGGTTCCAAGAGAGCTTGTTGACTTGGACTTCTTCACTTGAGAGATAAAAGAGATTGGGAGACTGAGGAGGGCTTGGTACAACCGACGGTTGTAATCCTCCTTCTTTCAAAATCAATAGAACTGTGTTCGTTTTGTCCATTCAATGCTTAATATTGTCATTATTGTTTGAACATTTACATAGTATGATATGAATGGCTCAGATGTGTAGAATTTAGAAGTTCATTATATCTTGACTTGATTGATAGGATATATGTTATGTTAGAAATTACACGGGTGCTTTGACTGATTGCAGGACTAAGATTTGGAGCCGGTGAAGGACTCTTGTTTCCCTGCCTAGCGCTCTCCAAGGGACTCCAAGATTGTCAAAGAGGTAATTCTCTATCACATTCCATCAAGTTATTTTTAAGTTAATATGAACATGCTCATGCCATCTTTGTGAACAGCACAACTAATCTTACTGTCTTCCTCGGGCACCGGAAAGCCCTGAGAGGGATATTCGAAAACCAAAAACCCAAGAAGTTTACCCTATAGTAGAATTGGCGACTCCACTAGGGATTTTCCCCATAGTTTCCAGACTATTTCTTCCCTCCTCTCTTCTTTCCTCTGTTCACAGACCCTTCCGACCATTTTTGATGCCCAATAGACATATCAAACGCTCGCAGAGTTCAATCCTGTTTCTATTTGACCAACTGAAGAAATTTTCCCTGGCTAACGCTACCTTTGTAGGTTGTCCAGTGCATTATAATGCTGTCTCTAATTAAATACAGAGCGTTAGTCGTTGTATTTACTCACAGAAAGAGCGTTACTCAACCAAAACCTTGTTGTTCACTACTGTGATGGTGTTTTAGTTACAGAATTTTTTGGCCATCAGTACCTTTTGCTGACTGAATCCCTGTGCTTGTCTGCTAAGCTAGCATTTCTATTTGTTTCTCTTATTTTAAAATTCAATGTCCAAAGCATTTAATTTTTAAGAGAAATTTTTTATTATTATTATTTTTCTGCATCTAGCTGAGTTTATTCTGAAATTTTCAGTTCATAGATTGTTTAAAAGAGGTAGATAGAAGTCTGAATCTTTAAAAGTTGAACTGTGCTATTTGAATGTTAGTGCATGGATGTTGAAAAGAAACCTCTCCCTGTAGAAACACTCTTCATCGAATTTAATATCTAGAGCATGTTTTGCATGGTTTCTTGAGTCAGAGTCTCATCACATTTCATACGTCCACTCCCCCTCTGCAAGACTAATAATCAAGTACACTAAGAATAAAGTGATAATAAAATCAATCACATTACTCTTTTTTGAGCTCACACAAACAGTAGTTCAGGCTAGGATCTTGGGTTAGGAACAGTGAGAAAACTACCCAAGATCTCAAAACTTGAAACTAGAGTCATTAACGAGCGAAATCCTACTGCACTCATATTATCGAGACCGTTCCTTTACCGGAGCTCAGCGCGAGACAACACTTGGGTGCACAAGAAGGTAGCCCACCTTCGACTGCATCCGGTGGGTGTGTTATATATTGGGGTTCCCTTCGGGGATGTCGAAACTAGATCGGGGATCTAGGTATTCTGCCCATATAGCACACCGTCCTTGACCGTGGACCCCCCTGATGATGTCTGTGATTTGAGGTATCTTTAGTGGCCATACTTTTTAGGGACTTACACAAGGTGACTGGGACGGGCTGTCCTGGTACCTAAAACAAACGGACCCACTCTGTCTTTGGTCTTTAGGAGGGTACTCGTCTTCACGAGAGTGCTTACACCTATCGTCTGAGGTTCGGGCGAAGCTCTAAAGTGACTGTAACTGTACTTTCGACCAACCCTCTCTGTATACTATTGTGATACTAGATTTCATCACCAGCAAACGGTAGTACTCAGACAGGGCACCCTATTCTGGCTGCTTGCTGATTGATTTTAGAGAGTCCTTTCTTTTCTTTTTTTAGGTGTGTGGTTACTATCACTAAGACTTTATAATACATCAAAATTTATTAAAATTTGTTAAAATTAAGCAGGTCACCATGGCGTCCCCCGACCCACGCCATCTGTCTAGACGACAGCAAGGTCTACCTCCTCTAACTATTGAGGAAGAACTGAACCTTGGTGAACCCGTGCCTTCTACGAAAGAGCAGTCTCCACTGACTAATCTTGATTATCACATAGCCTCATATCATCCGAAATTTCTGGACGACCCTTTCACTGAAGGGGTTGTACCTCATTACAATCCTCCGCTCACTGATCCATTGGGGCCTGTGATAATTCAGATTCCACCACGCCAAGATATGTCTTCGGCCGCACCAAAATCCATTTCACCACTGGCATCCACAGGGTCGATGCCAATGGCAACCATCCCAGGTTCGCCACCATCCTCCCCGCCGGTGGTCAGTTCTATGCCATCACTGGGTAACCCCAGTAGTCAACATATACCTACTCCCAACCCTACGGTCATCACAACTGTCAGTAGCTTACCGAATCCTTCGGCATCTACTTCTACCGTGACCACGTTGGGACCCACGGTAGCTCCTCCCACGAGTATGACTACTTCGGTACCTTTTAGCAACCCTTTCGGTTGGAACCCTCTGCTGAGTTCAAACCCCTTGGCCTCTATGCCAGGGGGCAGTGTCACCAGCACTCAGGTAGCAGGGAACATTTCACTTCCTCTGCAATCCTTAGGAAAAATAGGACAACCTATTGTTAATACTTTTCCCTTAAGTGGTTCAAATATAGGTGTAGGGTCTATGCCGTTGCCAAACTATGCAAGTAGTAGCATGCCTCCGGGAAACTCTATTGCATCCATTTGGACTAACCAACCCCAACCTCCATCTGGAATGGGAGGGCACTTTTATACTGGGGGAAACCAACCGTTCGCCCCGCAATACAACATGCCCTATGGACAGCAACCGTATGTCCCTACTCCTCCACCTATAGGAAGTTTTTACCAAAGTCCTACTTATCCTCCTGGTAACACATTGATGGGTGGACCCTATGGTCTAAATAGTCAGCCCATACTGCCTTGGTTAGATTCGGGGGAAAATCCACAATTGCCATTCTTGGCAGCTTTGGACATCCCCGATATCCATAAACTGACTAATGATCCCATCAATCACAACCCACTTTGGCCTCCAGTACCGCATAAGATTCCTTTCGACATCCCGAAGTTCGACGGGAAACAAGGGGATGACCCAGCCGCACACATCACTACCTTTCACCTATGGTCTATATCCAATTCCATGGTAGATGATAGTGTCCGACTTTGACTGTTTCCCCGCACGCTTACAGGCAATGCTACCAAGTGGTACATTGAATTACCACGCGCCACCATCAATACGTTTGGTGCTTTAGCAATGGAGTTTCTAAAGAAATTCCAACTACCAATTAGATTTGAAACCGGAACGGAACTATTAACCTCGCTCCGCCAAGACACCGCCACCCACATCTCCGATCACATTCATGAATGGAGATGTAGGAGGAGGCTAGTCAAAGCGCCAATTTCGGATCATCTCTTAGCCAATTGGTTTTGCAAGTCTCTCTTACCCCACATAGCTAAAGACATTGGCCTTTCTAGTGCGGTTACAGAAGATCAATGCATTTTCCGTGCCCAGCATTTAGATTTAATCTACTCACAATCTGGCACGCTGTATGATTTTCTCCCCCATGCCCCTGGCAACCCAAATCCTCCGGCTACTCAGAAAACTGGAGCTCATGCCGATGGTCTCGTTGGCACGATCTCTGGCGTAGCCACAAAGCAGTCTCGAGGGCAAGCCTCCCAGCCGTCTTCGGCTGCCACCACCCCTCACCAAATGACTACTCTTCCCACCGCTGAGGTAAATTCGGTGCAAACCTCACAAAAACCTAGCGGGAAAAATAAGAAGAACAAGAAAAATTCATCTTCTTCGGAAGAGTGGTCGGATAATCAGAATAACCCTAATCAGAAAAACGTTGCCAAAAATGACAAAGGGAAGGATAAACCCATGAAATTTTCTTGAAAAATCTGTGCAGAGTACCACTTGACATACAAATGTCCTAGGCTGCAGGAATGCACCGATTTTATTGCCAACAAGGATTCTGGGCGAACACCTGCCTTTCTTCATAATCCTTTCCCTAATCAATAGCAGCAACATCAACACATGGTTGAAAATCCACCACAACCCCATCAACGGGGCAATGGTGGTTCATATCCTTCCGGCAAAGGACCATCTGCCATTTATGGCATTGAGAGTGTTGACCTTCAAACTCGAGCTAAGCTTTATGGAAACCCTACCATAGATGCTCAAGAACCTGGTACTAGTTCAAATCCACCACTGCCAAATGATTTGCATATCGAACGGCCTACTGCTGACCCCGTAATTCGTCCCCCTAAAGGGACACTTCGACGCACGACTCATAACACCTCTGCACGTGCAGCCCAAAAATACAACATTGTAGAAGATTTGGCACAGGCACCGTCAGCTATGTCTGCTCTCGAAGTATTACAAACCTGTCCAGCACAAAGGAAAGCCTTGCTTTCGGCCATTGGTGGAATAGACCCCCAGGATTCCATGCTAGCTATATTTGATATGGAAAAGGCTAAACCTCACCTCTCACACCAACTCGCATTCCAGGTGCAAGTTGTGTCGAAAGGGAGACCAATCCATTGCACTGTCATAAACGAAGGTGCTTCGACCTGCGTTATGTTACAAGCTTGCTGGCTCAATTTAGGTTCTCCTACCCTCACCCCGCCATTGAATTCCCTCAAAGCTTTCGATGGCCACACTTTCCTCCCAAAAGGATACCTTGCTAGCTTTCCCATCACTCTGAGTGGGAAAACGGTAAACGTGGATGTTGAAGTCGTAGAGCACCATCTAGACTATAATCTATTGCTTGGTCGCAGTTGGTCTTATGCCATGACTGCCATTGTGTCTTCGGTCTTCCGACTCATCCTATTTCCATTGGATGGGAAATAGTCACAGTGGATCAGCTATCCTTCTGCACCCTTGATTATGCCACATTACCAAGTAGCACTGTACCCCTAATAGGAGGCTTTCCTGACTCTTATGTCAGCATTAGTACCGGTCTTCTGAAGGCATATTTCCTACTGGGTTGTTTTCCTCTCCCGCCGCCATTGATCCCATACACAGTTGCAATGATATCCACCACTGTAGATGGCTCTATCGACCCATGGATCAGATGCCGCTCTCACCTATCGAGTTGGCTTACCAAGCCATCCAAACTGCATCTGAACCCTCCACTGCTATGGTTTCGACCAAAGGTACAAACCTCCTTCCCATCACTGTTCTCTCTAAGGATCTCCTCAATGAAGTCTTGCCTACAGATGAGGCTATTCGAGAGATCATGTCTCTAGAAGAAAAACCTTGGGGAGAGTTTCACCATCGCGCTTCGATGATTGACTCGGAGGTGATAAAAACTGAAATCCCACCTTTTTACCAACCTGAGATAGTTCCCCCCCCTTATACTACTGTTCAAACTATCGATTCAGAAGGGAACATGGGTAATCTTTCTGAGACAATACTCATTGATATCTTGGTCAAAACGGGTATCGTAGAAAATGTTCAGATTGGAGAAGCTTGCAATCCTGAGGAAATTGCGCGCTTCACATCCATTTTCAAAGAATTCCATGATGTGTTTGCTTGGTCTCACAAGAAAATTCCCGACATAGATAATTCTATTGACAAGAAAGAGATCAAGAAATTCCGAGCATTCTTTTTATGGTATTTTTCTTGCTCGTTAATCCGAAAAACCTCGAGTCCTCTTCTTCGAGCTCGTTAAACTTACTCGAAGAAGCTTCGAGCATTCTTTTTACGGTATTTTTCTTGCTCGTTAATACGAAAAACCTCGAGTTCCCTTCTTCGGACTCGTTAAACTTATACGAAGTTGATATCGAGCGTTCTTTTTATGGTTTTTTTCTTGATCGTTAATCAGAAAAACCCAGAGTTCTCTTCTTCAGACTAATTAAAATCATGAAGAAACATTGAGCATTCCTTTTAGGAACCTTTTTCTCGCTCATAAAACTGAAAAAACCCCGAGTTGACTTTTTCGGGCTCGTTAAACTACCATGACAGAGAGCAAGGAGCCATTATTTTCCTCTTTTTCAAAAGCTCTTTAAACCGAAAAAGTAATCGAGTTTTCTCCACGTGACTCGTTAAAATTTCACGGAGGGCACCGAGTTTTTCTTTGTTGGACTCGTTAAAATTTCACAAAGAGTATTGAGTTTACTCCGTCTCCTCGTACTCATAACAAAATGAGGTAGACATCCATCGAACATAGATTTCTCACTTTTCTGGCTTCAATGGACTAACTCACGGAAAATGAACTGTTTCGGGCTTACTATTACCCATTTTCCGTGCCCGGTTATCAAGACATGACAAAGGTACCCCAATGGAGTTGTCTTTTATGATATTTTTCAGACTCTCTAAACATGAAAAATTCACCGAGTTTACTCATCTGGACTCGTTAAACCTAATCAGATGGGGCACAGAGTTGTCTTTCCTGACATTTTTCAGACTCTCTAAACATGAAAAATTCACCGAGTTTACTCGTCTGGACTCGTTAAACTTAATCAGACAGGGAAAAATTTGGACAAAATGGATACTACCTCTGTTACATTTTCAAAAAGGTCGATTTGGCAGCAAAATTCTTGAACATGGCACTTCCCAGAAAACTCTTTCGCAGTTAGCCGAACCCTACCATCTATGAGTACTAGCCTTCATTTCCCAGTGTCCCTGCACCAGTAAAATCCTAACACACTCTTTGGTGTTCATTAAGCTTCGGCTGCCTAGTACCCTACTAGAGTGCCTTCTATTGTTCAAGCAGATCTCGCTATCTACTGCTCCTGTTATCAACCAAACCGCTCATTATGCCAGAAATTATTTGTCGTCCGACATCCCCATTTACTCTTCATTATCTCAATCATAAACAAAATCAGTTGGTTTCCGTTTCATGTTGACTGATGTAGGATGCCTCAGTGCCTACCTTTCAACAGATCTCTTCCTATCAACTTCAACATCTTATCTAGGAAGTTGATCCAGAAACCCATCAGTACCCGGATACTTGCAGACATCAGTGGCAGGTAGTCTTGTGTTTGATCAGGGGTCTTCATCATTGGCTCCTGGTCGAATGATTCTACGAGTGTTCAACTTCAACTCATTTTATTCACACTCGCTAGATTGTACTGTGCATCTTAGGGACCATCATCATTATCGGTGGCCACCTTCGCGTCTGTTAACAGTTTTCATTATCGACTGGTAATCAGACGATTTCTCACATGTTCGATGACAACTCCTTCATTCACATGTTGAGGAATATACAGTTTAAGTGAATCGGCGGTCAAGACCTTGGGGTAAAGGCTACATCATTAAAGTTGTGTTTCCTTCCCCAAGTTGCGATATTGTTTATGGAGACAGCTTCTTTAGCCTAATCATGTTATGACAGACACTTCCACATTATGCCTATCGGTGGACAGATTCTTCATATCTCTATTCTAGAGAAATCATGTTGTTTAAGCTACCGAGCATGGGAAATGCCCGACTCAAGGCAGATACTATATTTTCTGACATATGTTGTTGTTTCAGGTTTTCCTAAGTCTTTCAATCTCTTTATCTCTACACAAATTATAAAGTATTTCGACCATCGTCTTCGTCTCTGGCCTCACACTTTAGGGGGCATCTGTTACAGGTCAAAATACCTCCTCATCAGCTCAGAGGGGAAGACAAACATGGAAGGAGTACAAAGACCTAAATTAAACCTATTTCTGCCAGGGTAACGCCTATCTATAACAACACAAGAGCGTTATAACACAGCTAATCAGTGGATGGGCCGCGTTAGTGGCTAGGGCAATGCTCTGTTTACACTAGAGGGAAGCGTTACTCGTGTTTTAAGTTTGAATAGGGAAAAGCCCGCAGAGAATGATTTGAATCTCCGGCTTTCCCTCACAAGAGAGTCAGTTCACAAAGGAAACTGCAGAGCACCAGTTCATTATTGGTCATTGCTATAACAAGACTGAACTCCATAGGAGGCAAAAGCATAGAGATTAAAGAAACATCTAAGTTTTTTCCATTCCAAACTAGTGGAAAGAGAAAGGCAACAATGGCTTTCTCCCTCTCCTATAAGAAGGAGCTGAAGGCTCTTAATTGAAGGTCGAAGGATTGCTAAAGGTTTTTGCATACTTGTAGAATAGAGAATAGTGTTATATTGTGAAGGCCAAGAGTCAAAGAGGTTCCTAGAGAGCTTGTTGACTTGGACTTCTTCACTTGAGAGATAAAAGAGATTGGGAGACTGAGGAGGGCTTGGTACAACCGACGGTTGTAATCCTCCTTCTTTCAAAATCAATAGAATTGTGTTCGTTTTGTCCATTCAATGCTTAATATTGTCATTATTGTTTGAACATTTACATAGTATGATATGAATGGCTCAGATGTGTATAATTTAGAAGTTCATTATATATTGACTTGATTGATAGGATATATGTTATGTTAGAAATTACACGGGTGCTTTGACTGATTGCAGGACTAAGATTTGGAGCCGGCGAAGAAGGACTCTTGTTTCGCTGCCTAGCGCTCTCCAAGGGACTCCAAGATTGTCAAAGAGGTAATTCTCTATCGCATTCCATCAAGTTATTTTAAGTTAATATGAACATGCTCATGCCATCTTTGTGAACAACACAACTAATCTTACTGTCTGCCTCGGGCACCGGAAAGCCCTGAGAGGGATATTCGAAAACCAACAACCCAAGCAGTTTACCCTATAACAAAGAATCGTCATCCCACGTAGACCCACATACATCACCCCACAAGTGACGCCATGGCCATACCATTTTTAGTCCGAGAAGCACCTCATGCCCATCCATATACCATGCATAAGGTCAAGTTCAATAATTTAAACTTAACCCCCTTCCTGGACGATCGGGTTGTACAAGCAGAATGAAAGCGCACCTCCACGCACCGCATTTGGCCCACAATACCTCCATCAACATTAACCCATCTGTGACATCTTCTGCTTCATCAACCCCACACATGAGACCAACCAATGGGACCCCTACCCCCAACAAAACACCGTCCTCACACCATCAAGTGAGCGACCCTCTTTCATGTTTTGGGGTACCCGTCTCTGTGTTTTGTACAAACCAAACCCCATTATTTTATTCTTTTGGTAAGTGTACAAAGACCGCAAACGATGCCCTTCACCTCTTCGCACTCATATTTCACCTTTTCTCCCATGGTAGCAGTCCCCCATCTCCCTTGGTCGAAGTATTTCATACCCCCCATGCACGCACCATTACGACAATCATAGCCGGTTCATACCCGCCTTGGAAGTCCTACCGACTCCAGGGAATTTTCCCTTTATAAATACCTATGACTGCCGCCAAGCTGCTCAAATATACTTTGACCTCGGGCCACTGAATCCCCGTCATCCGTTTTCAGCTACTGCTCACCAACATGCCTATTTTAGATCAAGCACTCCCTCATCTATATCCTGACGCATCTCGATTTCGAGAGGGAAAAATGTAAAGGATTCATCTCGGGGTACCTCGATGGTGGCAAGATCCGTTTGTTTCTCTAAAAACTAGGGGAGGTGTTGTGCTACCTTTGGTTCCTTTGTGGGAATCTTCTCTTGACTTCCGACCTTCTTCTTCCCTTCTTATTCAACTTATGCTTGGCTCTGTTCTTATTTCCCTCGATGCTTCTACTTCGCCAACTCTTGTTTCTTCTTTCCACCAATGTTCTCGCTTCTACCTTGTCTTGTTCTTCCTTTTAGTCGCCGCTTAGCTTCTCGCTTCCTTTTCTTCCTCCTCTTCTTCTTCCACTCGTTCCTCCTCTTTTTTTCTTCCACTGCTCTCGACTTTGTTTCTTCCTTTGTTATTCTTTCATTTGTTTCTTTCGTTTGTCCTCCTCTTCCTTTTCCTTTTCCTTGGCTTCTTGTTGAGCTTTAGCCTCTTTTTCTTTTTGCTGGGTAGAAGCATTATGACCTGCACCGGTCCTTGGCTTCTTGGCTTTGGAGGATGATGCTCCTCCCAGCGTATGGATTCTTTCTTCTAAAGTCTGATTATCCTGATATTCCTGATCAGTTGATTCCTCTAGAGCTGCCTCTCTGTCTTTGTTATACCAGTTCCTGACTCTGTCTTCAACTGGGTACTCAGTATGTTGGTAACTCCATTTGAATTTGGCTCGCTTGCAGTGGGCAGGGATGATTCTCTCAAGATCATATGTCCGGTGTGCCAAGGGAGGTAGAAAAAATCCTCTGACTTGTTCAACCTCTGCCTCTACTTCCCTAAAATCCTTCACTGTGTACGCACCGATAGTGAGTGGCAGAGTGGGCCATGGCTTCTTCTTACCCTTAGTGAGGACTTTGAAGAAACCGCTTGACATCTGATAACAATTTTCTTGGAGGAGAAGCTTATCTGTTACGAAATGGGGCAATGCGTGAGGAGCCTTGAGCGACCCAAAAACTCGAAGGATGGTACTATCAATGTCTGGAAACCAATGGGTTGTCCGGGTTATTATTTCCATGGATCGCTTGGACATATAAGGGGTGTCCTTCCCAAATAATTTCCTGTAAAGAGTGGGGATGAAACTACGGGTGATTGACTCCATGTCTTGCTTGTACTTGGAGTCCTAGAACACCATTATATCTTTGTGAATCGGGCTGCCATGCTCTGGGTCCCAGTTGTGTGGCCACCCCTCGAAATGGCACCATGCACAA
Source organism: Pinus albicaulis (assembly GCA_034641835.2). NCBI lineage: Eukaryota > Viridiplantae > Streptophyta > Pinopsida > Pinales > Pinaceae > Pinus > Pinus albicaulis. The sequence continues at coordinate 6,505 of JAXQQM020085795.1, read as the reverse complement.
ACTGCATCCAGGAGATAAGAGGCCATATAAATTCTGATGCATAACCCTCATATGGTTCTAGTGCCGCAGATATGTTCGACCTGAGGGCTGCCATTATCATGTTGGCCCAGTTGAAGCGGGTGTTGTGCACAGTGATAGTGTACATTAGAGAGACCCAAGCGCAGTTGAGAAAGGTGGCATCTGGGCGGCCATACATCCAACATAGCATCGCAGCTATGAATTTGTATACCTTCTTGAGGCCTGCTGTCAGATATTCCTGGTCCTTCTTGACCTATAATTTCTTTGGGTCCTCCCACCATCCTTTCAAAGTTTCAGGTATGGGGACTGCATGAGTTACGACCCACTCCTCAGTGAAGGTTTGCTCTCGGGTAGGTAGTGCATAATAAACTTCGACATCCTATCCCTTTAGATTCGCAAATGAATTCCCGGTATGATCTCGAATAACCCAGATCTTGGGGTAGACCATTTGCAATATCCACTTGATCAGTTCTGCACATGGAAATATAGGTGGATGGGCCCCCACGTAGTGTAGTTTGGATCTCTTGACCTGAACATATACCTTTCGATCTGGAAGGTCCTCCAGGAATTTCGGCTTTGTAAACTCTTTGTAAATCTGCACCAAATTGTTAGTCTCGTAATAAGTAAGTTCGAAAATTCCAATCACAGAGTTAACATCATTTCAACCAACTTGGGATTCTAGGATCTAGCCTTCCTGAATCTAGAGAGGGATCTCTCCAATATGTACAAAGATGGATATTGTCTTTGAAAGTTTAAGGTAATGATATTAGGCTAGTTATGAAGTCAAAGGGTTTTGTTTGGTTTTTTCGGATGGTTGAACATAGTTGCTGTCTGAGGTGGAAAGATCCATATGAAAATAGGTCCAAAAGTGAGAAGTTGCAAGTAAAAAGAGTAAGCTTCGGTCAAGAAGAAAGATGATGGCAGATTTTCAATCCATTGGGTTATGGAGTCATAAGAGGATTTAATTGGAACAATCAGGTTCAAGAATGGTCTATGGGGCAAGTCATCTATGCCTAAGGATATCTTTAAAGTTTTATTTATGGAATGGAGTGATACAATAAGAAAGGGAAATGACAGATGCAGAACAAAGAGCAGCCCAGGATCTGGTAAGTACTTTGAAACTAGCCAGCCTTTGACCAGGAACTTAAGAAAAACATAGAAGCAAACTAGGATCTGGTAAGTACTTTGAAACTATCCAGCCTTTGATACACTTCTGATAGAAAACATATAAAAACAAAAGGAAAACACAAAGATAACACAGGATGGTCTAAGATCTGATAAGTACTTTGAAACTAGTCAGCTTTTAACACATCCTAAGGGAAACAATCAAATAGTTGAGCAAATAAGAAAGGGACTTAGGGCTAACCTTAATTTCCTCAGTTCATCTTCACACAAAATATATTGAAAGTAACATTTAAAAATAACATTCAGCTAAGACAATAAGACGAGGGAACGCCAACATCCCTGTACTTAAACTGAATTAAATCATTTTCAAATAACATAGTTGAGAGAAAACATTTAAATAAAGGTTTTTCAGCCAGAGAAGGTTACTGATATACAGTAGGTCCTAACCCTATTTAAACTGTTCTTTATAGTGGAAAATGAAACAAATTGAAAACAAAAACAAAATACAAGTTACAGTGAGAATAACATCACCATCAGCATAGACCAGGATCCCATAAATCAGCTTGTATTGATGCTTCAAACCAGTTACAATCTTCAAATCCAGTGTTTTAATCCATCTCTCTTCATAACCTAACCTATCTGTTACAAGCAGAGCTCCAAGAGCCAGTGAAATCCTATCTACAATCAAGAGTCTTCAGCTCAGTTACAATTACAATGCTTCAACAATTACATTAACAACCAACCCCTCACTCATCTTCTACTGAAGTATTTATAGAAAGATGAGGAGGTGAGATCTGATGAAAAGATCTCAAAAACCAATTAATACAGATATTAATGTCTTCTTGGCCATCGAGGGGCTCAACGAAGAACTATACAGGTGTCCCTCTATATTAAATGATTTACACTCATGAATTTAGCTCGGTGGGAGCTTTATTAGACTTTTGAGGCTCTGTGTATCAATAGGGTTGCTCTCCCGACATTCTGTCATTAATTTCCTGGCAGAAACAACTCCTTTGGCTGTGTCGAGGCAAAATACCTGACTTTGATCAATAAATCTGGTTCTTGATTGAATCCTTTGAGGCACAGGTGGCGCTTTAGTTGGTGGGAAGAATCAATTTTCTTCCATCTGTGGTGGTGAAGGGTTTCCTGATAAAAAACTTAATATTTTCCTTCAAATCGTGTTTTTGGATTGGGGATTAGGCGTTTGATAACTGTCTTAGCCTTAATCCCCACAAATCCGTTCACTAATCTGTTGTTCTGGTTCATTCTTGGTCTTCAATCTCTGATACTATTTTTCTGCATTGATTTTGACGATTTTCTATGTTGTGCAGGGCTGCGCAGTTAAGGAAAGGCATCAATGCCTGTGGAAACATTGAAGAGACGTGAAAACTAACTCTGTAAGTGATTTCCTTGGAGAAATCAAAACGTAGAGGATCGTCACCCTCCTGGTCTGAAATTTCCTTTTAAAACACAAACAAATGACCTTAACCCTGCAAAATACAAAAAACACGTAAAAAATCCAGTTTATAGGTCAATTTGCTTTGGGGAATGTGCGGAGGAACGCGGGCCGTTGGATGGCATCATCCAACGGCCGAGATCAAATCTGGGCGGTCATGGAAAAGGTTGAAGAAAGATTAAATCAGGACCGTCGATCTGCAGAAATCGACGGTCGGGATCGGGCAACGGGAAGTCAGCGGGAAAATGTCTGACCGGGCGATGGAATCAGGAGGACAAATAATAGCCGTCAATCTGCAGAGATCGACGGTGGAGATTGAATCTTGGACGCGTGATGGATGGGTTAACAGGTGTGCATGTCCGTTAAAGGTCGAGAAAGTGACGCGATCGGCAGCCATCGGATGGGAAGTCCCAGATCGAACGGTGGGGGTGGATTCCGCTGCATGGTTATGGTGTGAAGTTTAACGCACGAAATGAGGTGATAGCACGGCGGTTTTGAAATAGTGGCGGGGACACGTGTCGGCTAGCGTATGGAATCACTGGCCGACGGAAGAAAACCACCACCCGGCGAAGAGTGGTGCGGAATGAAACCGGTGGGATTTCAGAAAACAACGCGGGGAGTGGGGACCACGGGCAAGTTGCGTTCCGCTCCATCAGATCTATGGAGCAGATCGACGGCCCAGGTTGAATTTGTGGAGTAAACCATGGGACTTAAATATTTCACGTTAAAACTTTATAAAATGGGTTTTTTTACGAATTTTCAAAGGAAAAACGGACGGAGAAAGGTGGTGTTTTCGGTTTAGCGCCTAAGGACTGAGAAGTTGGTCCCGACACTCGGGTATATGGGGGAAAAATCCAGGGGCTTAGCCCGCGGGGGCTAAAGACCTTTTTCATAAAAATTATGCATTTTTCATGGTTCTTTCAATGTTTTCAAAGGGAAATCAAGGTTCGAATAAGGTCAAAAAGTGAGTTTCTTAACCTTAGGGAATGGATTTTATGAAGGGATAAAGGGAAAACATATGTTTTTTGTGGGGTTTTTATGGAAAAAAGGAAAATGGAGAATGATGTCAGTTGGAAGAAAGGGAGGGGAAAAAGGGGAATGCAGCAGTATTTGACTTGGATTTTTGTAGGATATCAGAGGTTTGAAGAAGGAAACAGCTGTGGAGATTAACCGGAAATATGAGTTTCATCAAAAAGACTTCAAGCACCAACAATTTCAGGACTGAATTTGTTTCTTGAAGGCTGCAAAGAATATTTAGCCACCAGCTGATATGACATAAAAACATGGGTGGCTAACAGTGGCTCCACTTGGGGATGGTGCCTTCTTGAAGGCATCAAGAATTCAGACTTGATTTCTCTGGGATGTTGACTGGTGCCTGATCCATTATTTGCTCTGGGATGCTGACCATATGCCTCATCCTTTGAATTTCTCTTGCTTTGCTCTGAAAAATAATATCAGTCATGAAAGAAACATGAACTTCATCAATACAACTTCTACCTACCCAATCCTACTGATCTAACATTTTTTCTTCATCAGAGTGCACTTGGATTGGCAAACTCTTTTCACAACATTTTATTCTTTTGAAATCAGAAAAACTAATCTAATTTTACTTTTTATTTCTCCCTGAACTCAGATTAAACAGTTGAGCTCATATTCTTCTCTACCTAATCTACTGTCTCTTGGGATTAAACTATCCAACATACTTTCATTCTCTAAATTCTAAGACAGAAATTTAAAAACAATCAAGTTAAGATTAAGCTGTTTAACTTGCTGTGATCTATGGCATAAAAACAAGCTGCACATAGATTATTATTTGCAGAAAATTAAAAATCAAAATGGAAGGCTTAAGATCTGAAAGTTTCTCATCGTGGCCTTCTCGTTTCTCCACATCTCTGTTTTTGCTTTTGTTTGAGCTGTCTCTTCCTTGATATCTGATTCAGATTTTGGGCGAATTAGAACCAGTTTTTCTCTTTTATGACTCAGAAAATAAAACAGTTTTGAGTCATCTCTCTTTGGAAACTTTGGTTCAGATTTTGAGTTTGTTTGAACCTTCATTTCTATCCTAATCTATCTATTGATAAGCCAAGATTGAATAGTTTGGAAAATCGAATTCACTATCCTATCAACAGAAAATTTAAAGCTAATTAGTCAAGATTAGGCAGTTTGACTAACTAGAAGTGTGTTTTGAGGAGTGGCATTTGAGCTTGCACACTTTCAGATTTATTTCTCTTTTTGGCATGGGGCTTTGCCTTTCTTGTTTTCATTTCTGCCCTCTTTTCATTTTTTCTTCGCTTTTGTATTTTTTGATTTTTCATAACTTTAAATGCAATGGTGGATGAAATATTTAAAATGGAAAAGGTAAAAGGCTTCAAAACATAAAATGGATCAAGAAAAGTAATGCTTAAGCATCCTGGCATTAACATGACCCCCAAAAAATTCTGTTCCATCCAGCTCTTGTAAGAAGAATGCATTGTTTCCAACAACTGAATGAATAGAGTAAGGGCCCAGCCATAGATTGTCAAATTTTCCGTGCTTGCCCTTTTCTTCCCTTCTTGAGTCCCACCTTAAAACTTTGTCCCCAATCGTGAAATTGCTGGCCTTTGTTCTTCTATCAAATCTCTTCTTGATACTATCTTGCTTCTGCAATGATTTGTTATACACTTCCTCTCTGGTTTGCTGAAGATGAATGGTTTGATTTATTCTTCTGATTATGTCATTTTCTTCAGTCTGCAACTCTTGAATTAACTTCATAACTGGCACACCAAGGCTGTTAGGAAAAATTGCATCTGTACCATACACAAGCTGGAAGGGTGACATACCAATAGATTTCTTCAAAGTTAATCTGTCAGCCCAAAGTGCATGGATCAACTTTGTGTGCCAAGACTTTTTATTGTCCTCCAACAGTTTCTTGATTATGTTCACTAAGATTTTGTTGGAAGATTCTGCAAGTCCATTACCTTGAGGGTAATAGGCCGTGGAGTGTCCCAATGTTATCTGATACTTGTGACAGAATTCAACCATTTTCTTTGATCCAAATGCTGCTGCATTATCTGTGATGATCTTGGTAGGACAACCAAATCTGGAGAGGATGTTAGTCTCCATAAATTTTATGATAACTGAATCATTGGCCTGCCTACAAGGAATGGCTTCTATCCACTTAGTGAAGTAGTCTGTGGCAGTAAGAATCCACCTATGCTGAGCAGAAGATGGTGGATGGATTTATCCTATGAAGTCAAGTCCCCATTGTTGAAAAGGGGCTTCAACAGTGATTGGATGCAGATGAAGTGGTAGAAATTTTCTCTTGCCTTCAAACAATTGGCATTTATGGAAAGTAGTGGTCATCTTATGTACATAAGGAAAAAGAGTGGGCCAATAGAAACCAGCCCTCAAAATTTTGTTGGCTGTTGCCTTCCAGTATAAATGACCTCCACACTCTCCTTCATGGAATTCCTGCTTAACCTTCTCTGCATCAAACTCAGGCAAACATTTAAGAAATACACCACTTGCATTTTTCCAATAAAGACATTTATCAAATATGCAATAGTTTACAGCCTTTAACTTTAGGAATCTTGCCTTTGTTTTTGATAAACCAGGAGGTGTATTCAGATTAAGAAAAACATAAACAATATCCGTATACCAAGGAGAATTCACAAAATGGTCTTCAACAATGGGAGCTGAGAATTCTTCTTGGTCATCCAAAGCATTAATCATATTAATATCAAGAACTTCACATTTTGACTCAGCCATTAATTTAGCTAGGCCTTGGCCTTTGATGAGCTTGGTGGGTTTTATCTCTAAATCATATTCAAGAATAACAACAATCCACTTACCTCTCTTACCATCTGGGTCCTGTGTTAGGATGTCTTTAACCACTGAATTTGGGACAAAGGCAATAATGTGAGTGAA
>JAXQQM020068714.1:0-77733 GCA_034641835.2 Pinus albicaulis | reverse complement strand
TATATTATATTGAAGAAAAGCGTTGTTAGGCCCGAGCCTAAGCAGCCAGTACAATCAGAATCACTACCATAGCAGACAATACAACGGTCATTACATCTAAACCTCCATTAACCTTTTAAGGAATAGTGGACAGATGCGGGTCTTCTGCATTTAAGCTTATCATCCCTTCTTGAAGTGTACAACCTATGTTGGCCAATTTATCAGCTTCCTTGTTGAGAGCTCTGAGGATGTGAAAGACATTTACTGAGGGGAAGATTTTCAACATTCTATTTACTCTTCCTAATTGTTTGTTGAGCACCGGGTTCATGAATCCATTCTTACTGACAATAGCTTTTATCAACACCTCTGAGTCTCCAAAGATCATAATTCCACTTGGATTTTCCTTTCTGACGGTTTGACATGCTTTCCATAAACTTAGAATTTCTGCTTGGTTATTTGATTTCAGCCCCAATCCCCAACTGAATTCCTCTTTGGTCCCATTTGGGTAGTGAATCACCCCACCAGCTCCGGATCTACCCGGGTTGCCTTTTGAGGCTCCGTCAAAGAACACTGAAGTCTTACCTTGAGCTTTCCACCATTGGTGAAATTTGTCCTCCGGCATTCGAATCTGCCAATGTTCCACATAAACCGGTCGGGGCATTGCAGGAGTGATGATCGGGCTGGTGAAAGGAGCCAACCACGACCTTTCCTCAAGTCGGAGAGTGCTGTCTTCTTTGTTCTGAGAATGGATCAAGGTCTCAATTAGAAGGGATTTGGCCTGATCTGCCACTTTATCTGCCGTAGTTTCTTTGTTGCTGAATATGATTTCGTTACGGGCTAGCCATAACTTCCAGCACACGTATTTGGGAGCTGTTGTCCACACCTTGTGCCATATGGTATTGCTGGAAATTTTATGAGGGTAGGCAGAGATCCAAGAGAGAAACATGGGGTTGATTTCTCCTTGAGACGGTGGTTGCACATTCAGTCCTACCAGAAAGTAGGACCAAACTTCCTTCGCGAAGTCACATTCCAAGAACAAATTCCCTGAGGTTTCTAGCGCTGCTTTGCATAGAGCACAACGATGAGGTCCAACGATGTTCCTCTTGCTCAGGTTTTCTCCCGTCAAAATTTTGTTTTGGAACAAGATCCAGAAGAAAAAATTGACTTTGGGTATACTGAATCTGTCCCAAATTAGCTTCCAAACTGTCGCTGGATAAGGCGGGTCTTTTTTACTTTGGATTTGAAGATATCCCTGCTTTGCTGTGTAGGTCCCTGTTTTCCCCCATCCCCAGTGATCTGCCTCATCTTTATGCACCGGAGCAAAGTCTGAGATAGCGCTTTTAAAAGCAGCGAGCTGATTCTCAAGATGCTCTGGTGGCTTGGGTAATTTCCATTGCTGCCAATTGCCATTGACGTCCCATTCTGATATGTATTCAATTCTCTTTATTCCTTGCGCTTTAAACCATTCTCTTAGTTCTTTGATGTCGTTGGAGTCCTCAAGCGGGGAATGACCCATTATACTATCTCTCCAGATCCTTGTATTTTTCCCATTTCCTGGTACTCTGTACAAATGCGATTTGAAAAAATTTATGCCTTTGCTGCAAAGCTTCCAAACATTCGTGCCTTTTGTGGCGTTTTCAGCTGTGAAAGAGGTAAGAGGCCGGTTCTCTAAATATTTAATCTTGAAGATTCGACTGACAGGGTGAAGAGGATTGTCGATTAATTGCCACAGTAGCTTGCAGCCCAGAGCCAGATTGGCATTCTGTGGGTCACGAATTTGTAGCCCACCTTCTAGAAGGGGGCGTTTCACTATTTCCCAATTGATTAAATGAAACTTGCTTTGATTGCCTCGACCGCCCTTCCACATGAAATTTCGCATTAGTCTGGTTATCTGATCTGAGATAGCTTTAGGAGCTAACATCAGGGCTGCCTGGTATGTGGGCAGAGCTGAGAAGACAGCCTTGATAAGAATGAGTTTTCCTCCGGTGGTGAGCCAGAACCCTCCCCACCCACTGATCTTCTTCTTGAATTTCGAGATGACTTCCTCCCATAGATGGTTCCTGTTGGTTCTTATCGTGATTGGGAGCCCCAGGTATTTCAATTTATCCCACTCTGCATAACCAATGAAGCCCAAATCGTTGGCTATTTTCTCAATAGTGTGTTTGTCAGTGTTCCAGCCGTATACAACACTCTTTTTTTCACTTATAAGCGCTCCTGAAACACTGCAATACTTCTGAAGAGTGTTTTTGAATGAATTTGCCATTCTAGCAGAGGCGCCCCCAAGCAGAATCGAATCATCAACGAAGAAGGCATGATTCACTGGATCGATGCCATTTGCAATTCTGATGCCAGGGATATTTCCATCGTTTTTTTCCTTGGTGAGCTTTCTGCTCAAGGAATCTGCCATGATAATGTAAAGGAATGGGGAGAGAGGGCAGCCCTGCCTCAACCCTCTGGTAGCCAGGAAGAAGTTCGCCGGTCTGCCATTAACCAATGGAGCTATCCAAGTCCTTTCTATACAGGCTCTGATCAGTTTTATAAAGTCATGACAGAACCCAAAAGAGGAGAGAACCCTGTACAGGAATGATCTATTAACTCTATCAAAAGCATTACACATGTCTAGTTTAATAAGCATACCTTGTTCTTTCCGGGCATGGCTGGAATGCAGAGCTTCCTGGACTTGAATAACATTGTCCAGTATGTGACGGCCTTTCACGAATCCTCCTTGTGCTGGAGAGATCAGTTTTTGCAGAAGGGGTTTTAGTCTATTTGCCAGCAGTTTGGCCATAATCTTGTAGGAGGCGTTACATAGAGAGATTGGCCTGTATCTGTCAAACGACCCAGGGTTTGCTTCCTTGGGTATTAGTGCAAGAAATGTGGAGTTAATTCCACCGCCCACCTTGGCCTTTCTCATGATACCTTGAATCATTTTAAGAAGGTCAGATTTGATTAGCACCCAGCATATTTTGTAGAAATGGATTGAAAATCCGTCTGGTCCTGGTGCTTTATCCGGCTCCATCGACCACACAATCCTGTAGATTTCTTCCTCCGAGACCAACTCCAAGAGGGAGTTATTGTCATCAACGTTGACTAGCTTTGGAATGTTTGACAGAAAAGCATTAATGTCCTCCTCGCTTCCATTCCTTTCTGCAGTGAGAAGACAATGGAAGTGATCCTCGGCAGCAGTCTTGACATGTTCGAAACCTTTACATACCTGTCCATTGGCTAAAGTAATTTCTGCAATGTGGTTTTTTGATAATCTTGCCCTGTACTGTTTATGAAAGTAAGCAGTGTTTCGATCTCCAACTTTAAGCCATAGGCTACGTGACTTCAATCTCCAGTGCTCCTCTTCATTTCTGAAAGAGTTGTATGTTCTCCTTTGAGCAGCGTTTTCTTCTGTTAGATCTGCTAGGGAGATGACTTTTTTTTCCATGTCAAATTGTAGATCTGCCAGCTTTTGAACAGCCTCTTTTCTCTGGCTGATGGGAGTCTTTATGGCTTTCTTGATCCAGTCTTTTAAAGATTTTTTTTTGCTTTTTATCTTTTGCTCCCACACGTAACTTGGATAGCCCGTGACCTCTATGCTCCAGGCAGATTGCACTGTTTCGTGGAATCCTTCTATTCCTGCCCAGAGAGGATTAAATCGGAATGGTAAAGGCCCTAAATCTTCTTCATCCTTAATGCATAGCATGATTGGTTTGTGGTCTGAAGTGAGTTTAGGGAGGATCTTTGATAGAACTATTCTATTGTCCAGCATAATGGAGCTGCTGGTGAGGAACCTGTCCAGCCTTGCTGCAATATGATCTCCTCCAGTTCTGTTATTGGACCAGGTATATTCTCCTTTGACTGGTTTGAAATCTACAAGATCCCAATGAAGAATAAGGTCTTCCACGGTATGGAGAAAGGGGTCCCTCGAGGGACTCCCTCCTTTCTTCTCTTTTGGATCCAATACTATGTTCAAATCACCTCCTAGAATTACATTCTGAGGTTTATGCAGCTCTAGATAGTCTGAGAGAGTTTTCCAGCACTCTTTCTTTCCATCATAATGTACAGGAACATATAAGTTAAACAGTGCCAGCACTAGGTTGCTTGCTTTATGACGGAGTTCAGTGAAAATCCAGTGTTGAGATTCATGAAATATTTCTAATGAAAAGAGTTTTTGAGACCAGAAAGTACCTATTCCTCCTGCGGTGCCTCTTGCGCTGATTGCCTTGCCTTCGTCAAATTTCCACTTGGTGTTGCTTGTGTTTAGAAGGAGCTCCCCCTCTATTTTTGTTTCTTGGAGCATTAGAATGTCTGCGGGTTCCGATTTCAAAAGATCTTTAATTGCTTCTGCCTTGTTGGGATTCCCTAGACCCCTGCAGTTCCAAGAGATCATCTGCATCATTTAAAACTAGAAGGGGTAGGTCCACCTCCCTTGGGAGTCCTTAATCTGGTGTTTCTGCCTAGTGCCATTTCAATAGTAGCTTGGCTGCCTAGGGTTTTTTGTCTTTCTGATTCTTCTTCCCTGGTTTCTCTATTTGACTTTCTACCAGCTTTCTTTGATGGCCTCTCAAAGGTCTCATCATCCGAGGATCCATTGGTTTCTGCATTCTTCTTTTTAGACTTAATGATGTCTGCATAAGAGGGGGAAGAGGTATTACCTTGAGAGGGGATTGGGATGATGCCCGGTTCTGGAGCGGGGATGTTGTCCTTTGGGATTGAACCATCTGTCTCGACTTCTGGAGGGTCTTGCTGTAGATCTAGAGCTTCAAAGGGGTTTTTGTCCACTTCTAGGCTGCCTTTATCCTTGCTTCCTGAAGTTTGAGTGTTTGAATTTTCTTGCCCTGCTTTGTTCTCCACTCCTTTACCTTTGTTTTTGTTGTTCTGTCTGCTGTTTGATGGCTTCTTGACTTGATTCCACTGTTCACCTTTTTCTTTTTCTGTTTGCTCCTCGTTTTTTCTCTTGCAGTACCTTGCAAAGTGTCCGTATTCGTGGCAATGACGGCATTTGAAGGGAAGTTGTTCGTAATCAAGTTCCTGGACATGTGACCAATCTGCTACTGTGAGATTGATTGCTTCAGGCAGCCCAATTTCAAGGTCCACCTCTACGCAAATGCGAGCACAGGAAAACTGATCCTTCCTCGGTGCTTGGTCGATATATCTTCCTAGGGCATTGCCAATAGACTGCAGTGATCTCTGATTCCAGCAGTGGAGGGGAAGGTGGGGCAGTCGCACCCATACTGGCACCGCCGTGGGCACGTCCTGTGCAGGGTCGAAGTCTGGCGACCATTTATTCAAGTAGAGACCTTGAGGGCCCATGAAATATGGCCCATTTCGAAATATCAAGCTTCTGTCTTCCACATTGTCGAAGACGAATACAAAAAAACCTTTCCCCACAAAGTGGCTCTTGATGCTTTCCTTTACCAGGGGTATCCAGTTCCTTTTTACCCATTCATCGACTGCCTTCGGGGAAGGCCATAACCCTGTAAACTGGCCTATAAGGCCCCTTTCAGCCAGGTTCAGCGTGGATTTGCACGTCTCTTCCACTGGCAAAGAAACCGAGGGAATGTTAGCCAGTTTTTTCACGAATTTCTGCTGAGTGCCAGAAGAAGGCCGGTTACCCGAAGCTGCAACGAGCGAGTTGAACGCCGCCAGCTCCGGAGGCAAAGGGGGAGAGGCCGCAGGGCCCCCTCCAGTGTCCATGGAGGAGACCGCTCGAATAATGCCGCCGTTCAGGCGCGGCTAGGTCAGTTGCAGAACCCAGGGCGCGCGCGCAGAGCAGTCTTTTTTTTTAAGTAAAGCATCATTGTATTCTAATGGATTGAGAATAAAAGCATTGGAAGACTTGGTGATTGAAACAAAAGCTGATCCAGCTATCATTGAAGTTGCAAAGGCTTTAATCAAACAGAAAAATGAAGACATAGTTTCTCTAAGGAGGCAACTGAAATTGCCTCAAAGTGAACATCCCCACAAAAAGGAGATCTTTCAACAGAAAACTAAAAATGATAAATTGAGTCAATTGGTTTTAAAAATGACTGCACAACTTAAAGAAATGGAAAAACAAACTGAAGCCTTGATGAAGGAAAATGAAGCATTGAAAAAGGATAAAGAAGTCATTCCTATAGTTATCCCATTAGTAAGCATTGTTGTACCTTCTACTCTAGCTGAACATCTTCCACCTCAAGGTAAATTGGCAACTGCAGTGTCAATTTCATCAAAGGATGATTCTGTTGCTGCATCTTCAAATACATAGGTACAAACAGGGACAGAAACAGGAGCTATAGACTTGGTACAAGATTTGGAAGAGATGACTTTAAAGAATGATGAGATCAAAAATTTGAGAAAATTTAATGAAAACTTGGAATCTGCCTACAAAGATGTTGAAATTACTTCCAAGGGCCACGAACAAAGAGTAAAGACATTAGAAGAAAGGATCATGGTCCTCCAAAAGGAAGTAAATATCACAGATCAGGTTGCCTACATCAAAAGTCATTTGTGGACAAAAATCACTTAAGGCATTCACCCACAATGGCCTTCTATTCAGATAATATATGAGCAAAAAGATCTGCTACAAGTTTCCATAGCATAAATTGATAAAACAAAGAAGGAACTTGGAAACAAACCACCACAGGAAATCCAACTCATATCATTTTTGAATAGTAAAAATAGGGAGGAATTATAAGAGTTGAAAATTCCTGACAGTACAGAGGCTATCCTTGAAATTAGAAAGGTCCTAACAAAGAGAAACATTATGAATAATCTGGAAAAGAAGTGTGATAATATGAACATATCAATCACTAAATTCAAGACCAAATATGACTTGCTGCTAGAAGCAAGACTTCCAGATATTCATGGATTTCATGAGAAACTAATGGAACAAAAGGACTATGACCAGAAGAATAGAGCTCATGCTAAGGAGCACGCTAATAAACCTTTGCCTCAAGGTTTCCCAAGTGGAAAATTAGTACTTCAATATTTTGAGAACTTGTTCTTGCTGGAGAATGAAATTAAACACATGTTCATAGTGAAGCCAAATTTTTCTAAATACACAGAAGCTGATGAAAGCTATAGAAAATTGAAGAATATGAAGATCCCCACTGCTGAACAGTGGCAAGAATTCACATATTTGATGTGAATTTGAAAGGTAAAGGGAAAGAAAATCACATAAAAAGTCATATTCTACTGTTACTTTATGATGAAAAAATCAGGGTCAAAGTGTATCAGATGTCAAAGTGTATCAGCAAAAGCAAATTGTTACTGCTGGTTATTTTTCAATTACAGCAGTGAAACAGTGAAAAGCAGAGATAAAGAGTATTATAATAGAAAGTGAAAAGGAGGAATATTCTACAAGTCATCTTCCATGAGATAATGTCTCAATTTCCAGCAACGCTTCCAGCTAATCAAAAAATCAGTTTGAATAAGATAAACAGTTCTATTTTTTCTTGTAAAAGAGGATGGCTTGCAAATTGTTTTGTTGCTGTCCCTCTTCTTATGTAATATTTCCTATTTTTTCATGAGATATTATCTCCAAATTTAGATATTTTGTAAGTAATTAAATTGTATAAATACTTCATCTTTTGAAGTATTCGATGTGGAATAAAATTATCAAGACTACTATAGAATTTTTTGTTGAAACATTGGGATTTTATGTAAGTTAAGTTGAAGCAGTAGGCTGGACACTGAAGCAAATAGACATCATAACTAATGATCCTCGTGCTAATAAGATGAGTATTGTATCTTCTAGTTTTCATTGTTTATTTCCTTAAGTTTCATTCATATATCTTGTGTTATTTTCTATATTAAATGAATAATAGGAAAGGTATTGCAGAATCAGTGTAAAAAGCTCTCTGTTCTTACTAGTTTTCATGTTTATGTTTTCTGCTGATTTCTAGACTTTAGAATTCTTAATTGCTCTTTAGTCTCGTTTGACCTCAATTTCCCTCTTCCTTTTCTATGATCTAAGGATTATAATCTGCCCTTAGTCTCGATCATACCACTTCATCAAAATAGCCTTTTCAAACCCTCTGAAGATCATCTATCTTGCCCTTAGTATATTTGTTCTTTTGACCTTAGTTTTATAGTCTTGTTTGCTATAAATTTGACTCCATTGCCCAATGGTTAGGTAGATCTTTCTATGGTTTCCCTTGTAGTCCTTTATTCCCACCAACATTTAAAAAATCAAACCAAATTTTCCACTCATAACTAGCCTAAAATCAATTAAAAAACAAAGCTAAATCTTAAGGAGAGATCCCTCTCCAGAACTCAGGAAGGCTAGATCCTGAATTCTAAAAGAATTTCTTGGTTACCCCTAGTTTTCTTTAACTATAAACCAAAATCCCACGACCTAAGAATTACTAGGGTGATAACAGTCACACCACTCTCTTTGTATTGCACTTGATTCAGATATATTCCTGGTGTGAATTGAAAATATTTGTTTCTGTCATTGAAAGTGTAGTCTGTGAACTTCAACTATTGATAATTCCAAAGTAATTGTCCCTCAAATGACATTTGCTCTGGAAATAACGGCGTAAAGGTGCCATACTGCACATCCTTTGAATATTTCACTAGCTTCACATTTGGTTTTCTTGGTGGAATATATGTTGGAAGAGGTGATGGAAATGTTGTGCCCTATGTTTCCCTTTGTTCTTGCTATGCTTCCTCCTCAATGTCTTTCACAAGTTCAGGTTTTGGCTATGGCTTGATGGGTTTCTTGTCCTGTTTTTTATTTGTTCTCTGTTCCTTGGATGGTTTCTTCCATGGAGATCACCGTTGCATGAGTGGTGATGCTACTATGGGTGATGGTGGTGTCACGTGTGTACTTGATGGTTTTATGGCTTCCATGATGCCTTCTATATCTTTCTCTTCGAATATGTGAATGGATTCCTCAGTGTTCATACAAGAGCGCAAATTCTGCAACTTCTCGACACTTAGAAATTTTGAGCTCTCAGATAGCAAAGTGCCAAAATATTGCTGGGACACGGCTTTTTATAACCATTTTGAACTTCTAACCTCATAATTATCTCAGATCTTGTTTAGTTTTTGTTCATTAATTGCATATTTTTCGCTAGATCCTGCCACTCTGTCTTCATAAACGCATCCTCTCGTGCCTTCCAATGACAAATTTCCCTTTTAACGACCATGTTTTTCCAGTGAACTTCGACACATTCATATTATTGCAAACAACCCTTCCTACATCATGGCTTCTATGAAATTTTACATAACCTAGGTTGTTGTGAAGTAACCTCCTCCGTCAAAGCTCTATCTGCAACGTATTTTATATTCCAGTGCCCACTTTCAACTGCAGGTGGCACTAAGAATTTTTCTATTTCTTCTTTAGAGCGAGGTTGTAGGGGCAGGGTCGTCTCTGACACCCTGTAAAACTTCAATATACTGCCATTTACTCTTCTTGGAATCACTTCTCCATTCAAATTCGCTAGTTGAAATGCACCTCCATTGGTAATATTATTGATAGTGTATGGGCCTAACCAATGCATCTTGAATTTTCTTGGAAACTTTACAAAATTATTGTCATAAAGGAGGACAAGGTCTCCTACATGGAATTCATTTTTCTTAATATGTTTGTCATGCCAAGATTTTTCTCTTGCCTTCTGCACTTGCTGATGAAATCATACTACAAAACCATATTCCTGCAAGGCAAGCAACTATGACATTATTTCCTCCATTATCTTAGGGTTTGCCATATCTGTAAAGCTGAAATTCTCAAGCTAGGAACAATGTACTCCATGGGAATCAAAACTTCTTGCCCATAAGCCAACCTGAATCGTGTCTGACCTGTTGACTTCTTACATGTAGTTCTGTAGGCCCATATTACTACTAAAATTCTAAGATCCCAATCGTCTCTATTCACATTGCATACCTTAGTGAGTGTAGTCTCCAAAATCTTATTAAAGGCTTCCACTATTCCATTGGCTTGTGGGTGATAATGGGTACTCTTCTGATGATATACTTGGAACTCCTCAATAAATGCTTCAATAGTCTAATTCAGAAAATGTGAACCTTGATCACTCATCAAAATATTCGAACATCCAAATCTAGACAATATATATTCAAAAATAAACCTCGTTGTTGTTTTTGCACTGCAATCCATTACTGTTTATGCTTTGGCCCATCTTTTCAAGTAATAAATTATTGTAATAATTTACCTCACACTAGTCTTTTTTCTAGGTGGGTTGATTGGTCCAATAAAATCAATAGCCCACTTATCAAAAGGTTGCAATGTAACTTGTGGCACCAATGGAATCTCATCCCTTCTTGAAGGCTTCCCTGCTCTTTGACATACATCACATGCTCTACAATACTCCTTGGCATCCTTACGTAGTGTAGGCCACCACAATCCTTCTCTCTAAATCTTCTGCGCAATATCCTTTCCTGCATAGTTTCCACCAGCTACGCCTCCATGAGCTTTTGCTAGAATCATATATCTTTCATGTTCAGGAACATATCTACGCAGTATCTCATCTAGTCCCATCTTATATAAGTGTCCTACTATTATTGAAAATTCAGTTTCCTTAACCACCAATTCTTTCTTATGCTGCATAGTATACTTTGAGGGAGCCATTCTCATGGTCAAAAACTGAATGATATCTATGAAGTGATCATCAACCACTCTTATTTTGAATACTTGCACATCAAGGAGACTATATTCTATGTTGTTTGGTTCTTCCCATGTTTCCAATCTTAACATATGTTCAGGTCCTACATTCAGCCTCTCTGGTTTAACAATGACCTCAAATTCATACTCCTGGAACAATAATAACTATAAGCAAATATTTCCTCCCAAAATATTTTGTTAACCAAACACTTTAGTGCATAATGATATGTGAACATCTTCAAATGTGACACCAGCGAATAATGTCTAAAATTCTGCAAAGAATATACCATTGCCAATCCTTCATTTTCTGTGGTGGTGTAATTATTTTCTGCTGTAGACAACTTCCTACTTGCAAAATCTATAGGATGATCAATCTCTCCTTCACCAGGTTGTGCCAACACCACACCCAAAGCTATGCAAGATGCATCCACATGGACATGAAATTCCTTGTTCCAATCAGGGAACACTAGTATAGGTGTAGCTACCATCTTTTATTTCAATATGTCGAGCCCCTTTTGGCATTCTTCATTCCATCAAAAAGCTACATCGTTCTTCAACAATTTCTCCATGGGCGCAATGATCTGCATATACCCCTTGATGAACTTCTTGGAATACTCAGTATGTCTCATTGTAGTGCGAATATGTCTTACTGTCTTAGGTGGATCCAATTACACAATGACAACAATCTTAGCAGTGTCCACCATTAGTCCTTGCTTACAGACAATATTTCCCAACAATATGTCGAATGGTGCACAAAATATGCACTTCTTTAAATTCAAAGAGATCTGATACTTTCTACATGTGTTGAGCATAAGTCTTAAACTTCCCACATGTTTTCTCAACAGTCCAAATATTGTCCAATCATCAAAATATACCTCCAAAAACTTGTGGATGTACTCTTTAAAATTTGCGATCACCATTATAGAAAATATAATAGGGGAATTCTTCAATCTAAAAGGCATGACTGTGTATTGGTACTTGTCCCATTTTGGAGCAAATGTGGTCTTATGTTGATCTTCAGGTGCAATCCTAATGTGATGATAACCTGAAAATTCATCTGTAAATGAGTAAGCTTCATGTCCTCCCACATTGTCCAACACTTCATCTATAAAAGGGGTAGAAAATGGATCATGTAAACATGCATCATTCAACTTCCTTAGATCAACACAGATCCTAATCTCTCCTTGAGTCTTCTTTTCTTGCACCCCCATAGGACTTACCCATTCATATTCTTCAATAGGTTCAATAATTCTCGATGCTATCAACTTATCAAGCTTTTCTTTCAATTTCTCCTTCTACCTCGGGTTTAGTGTGTAAGGTATTTTTTTTACTGGCTTCACATCAAGATTCAAAGAAATATTCACGACTCCTAGATCACCTATTATACCCTTCATCTCTGAAAACTTGGTGGAAAATTCTTCTTAATATTTATGAAGTAACTATACAATTTTATTGATTATTTCTTCATCCCAGTAATCTCCTATAATTTGAAACCTGGGATCCTCCTCTAATCCTATGTTTACCTTCTTGGTTTTCATGGCTTCATTATGTTTGGTATCTCTATATCAAGTCCAATCACTTTGCAGTATCATTTTGACTATGCTATGTCGATGTTGTGAGGATCTTCTTCTTCTCCATCTGCAATAATGTTATAGCATTCCAATGCATATTCTATCTGCGCAACCCAATTAGGTAGTTGTGATTTCATCAAGGTGATATTTTTAAAAATATTCTTCTTGACTACCTGAAGAGCCAAATCAATATGTGGGAAATCATCCTGAAAACTGAATGTTAATATGAAGCCATCAACCATGTTTTCCCAATTCTCAGTCTCATGTTGAAGTTCTGTTTCTAGGTACCAGTTTTTAGGGATTGTCTCTAGTGTGTGAATGAATCCATGTACCCACTCTTGTTGTGGAATATTCTTCCATGTTGAAATACATAGATGGATATGCTCCTTAGGATTAGTTTGAACATCATATTTTATCTCCATTTCTGTTTCTATCTAACCAAACCTTATCCACATCAGTCTTCGACATTCCTTCCAACCTCCTATATTCTTCTTATGTGTATTCTGTTAGGGTCCTATAATAATAGGATTCATAATTTTTGAATTGAATTTGATAAGTCTTGTAAATATGTACATACCTTGCTTTCTGCAAGTTGTTTTCCCATATTTTGAAAACGAAAAAATAATAAAAATGAAAAGAGGGTAAAAGTCCTAAAAGAAATATCAAAGGACTTAGAAAAAATAGACCCCAAAGAAAAAAGAAAGAAAAATAAAACATGAAAGTGAGCAAGTCAAAATGCCACTACTATTTACTTTTACTGCAATAATAATGATTATGTGTAGATTGTCAATAAATGTCATAATCCATGATCAAATTAAACAGTTCAATCTTAAATTTTCATGCTTTGAATTTCATGTTTTAGATAGAGAATAAAGATATGTCAAACAATATAAACTTGACAAATTAGTAGTTAAGATAGAGAATAAATGAGGAGCTTAATAATTTAATCTAAGCCCTCAGATGAAATAAGGTTAGACTTCGATAGATTTTATGCTTTGAAAGAAAATTGATTTAGGGTTGCAAGCCTAAATGCACCCATGAAAATGAAGTAAAAATGTTAGAAATAATGATGGGTAGGTAGAAAGCAGTTGTGCAAGCATGTAATAAAGCATCATCGGGCAAAAATTACTAATTTTCCCTCCCCTACAATTATTCATTATTCTAAACTATCAGTTAAAAAGGCTCAGAGCATTTCTCTGACTTATTTTGGGACTAGACCCAAGGCTCAATGACTTATTGGTTAAAAAAATATTGAATTCCTACACAAAACCCATATTCATTGGCATTTACCCTTCATCCATTATCATGATCCCTTTTTTCTAAATAAAAATCCATTTTTAGTTAGTAAAAGTAAAAACCCTAAATACTTAATTTCATTTCCTTTCAAAATCACTCAAAACCCATAAAATGCATTTTATCCTAAGTTAAAGTGTGAAAAATACAAAAGGGATAAACTATGCTTTATTTACACTTTACTTAGTGTTAAATCAATTATTTTTCATTTATATCATATATTACCCCTTTATTTCATATTAATTTCTAAATATATTTATTAAATCCCTAAAACTACACCCTCCCGTATAGTATTAAATCCTTTGTATTTAAATAACCCACAAAACCCAATATTTAATGTTTAAACCAATGTTATTATATCCTATGTGATAAAATAAAAACCCACCCTTATTCCCATTGGTTTAAAACGTATCTATAAACTAAATCGGCAAAAGTTTTTTTATACCATATAATATAAACCCGCACCCATGTATTGGTTAAATGTTTTAATTAAAACATGTGACATTACCCCCCGCGCTATTTTATAACCCAAAGTTTTAAACTGAATAAATGTTTTATTTATAAGGTTTAAACAAACCATCCTTGCGCATATATGAAAACCCCGGCCCCACTCCAATCCAGATGCATCTTGTGATCATATCTTAACCATTCGCATAAACCTTCCATGATCCAATGGTGGATAAATGATATCGCAAATAAAGTTGCCTGCATTAAACAATTTCATTTCCACACAAAATAGGCAGTTTTTCCTTTTTCTCTTTCCTCGACGCGGCACATTCTTATTGATCGCATTCGATCCATTCAAAACCCTTTACCACTTCAGATGCGCGCGATAACCACCTGTGGCTTTTCGCCTTTGAAACCCGAATACCACCTTTCCTCCAAATTTGACCGCCATTTATTGCAGGTTAAATTAACCCTAATATGCCTAAAAAACCTTGAAAATGCATTGTTATCCTCCCCTTCTACACGTATTGACTGTATTTTTTATTCTGACGCATAGAACAAGCCCGTATATGATTTTCGTGTCCATAACCTGCAAAACCTTTGCCTGTAGCCATTCAAGAATTCTGAGAAGCTTTGAATTTCTCCAGAAACTAGAATGATACCACATAGCCTATCCAAAGCCTTAGAAACTTATTCAAAGGCCTATACCTGCGTATAACAGGTATTCCTCCGGAAATTAAGCCTATTATCAGTTTTTAAAGACCTTGATAAAGAAAAATTCCAGTCATAGTTCAAATTTATTCAAATAAGCCTATTAAAAGATCCAAAAAAACAGGCCAAACCCTGTCAAAATTTTTGAAAAAACCCTGTTCTATACTGCGTACTGTTTTGAATCAAAATATTGAGTTTATATAGTTTTTCTAAATTATTTAAAACTCTAAATTGAGACTAGAAAACCTCTGAAGGTAGCCTAACCTCTGCGCCTAATTTTAAAAGATTCTTAGCCCTGTTATCCATTGAAAAAACTCAAGAAACCCCTGTTTCTTGTTTTCTAACCAGTAAAGGTCTGTAAATCATGTTGAGATTCCAAAATTGAAAGAAAAATTCAAGAAAATACCATATTCTACCTGTTTTGAATCCTAGAACCTCTTCCAGAGTAAAAAATACTTCTGCAAACTATTTAATCTTGCAGAAGTAGCCAGAAAAGCCTAAAAGCAGAGTTTGTAGTCCGAAAGGCCTCAAAATGAGTAAACCTACTCTAGATGCATCTTCCAAAACTACTATCATTATAAATCCTCTACAACCTCAAGTTGTAGACATTGAGCACACCCCATTAGCATATTTTGACTATAAGATAGCAGACCCTATTATAGAATTCAATTTGTTGGAACTTCACAACCGGAGCTTTGAAAAATCTTTAGATAATGTTGAAGAAGTTCAAATTTGGGAATCACACTTGACCAAATATGTTGTTCCAGTTACTCATTCATGCCCAAAGGTCATTAGGTTATGCCAAAATTATTATATGCCTGAGCAAAGAGCAATAGTCAATGCCAACAAATAAGTACTTTTTACCATTACAGATGAGTCCATTAACCAAATTTTACAACTTAAACCTGATCCTCAAGCAGTTCCTCTGTCCATTGAAGCACTTACCAAGCTGTATATTGGCCTTTACTTTCCTAAAAGATTCCAGATCTTCGAAATATTCATGCCCTTACATGTGGAAATCCCTCAAATCAATCCTCCATATTCCACTTCAAGGTTCCCAGAAGGTTCTAGACATGTCATCTCCATGTTGTCCTTCAGCCTAGGGTATTTCACTGATGAACATACATATGAATCCATTTTAGGTTTCTTATCTACTTTCACACCAGGACAACCTCCATCTGTTATATTCAATTATGCTAGGTATATTGCTGACAATATTCATGACCAATTGGTTAAGTTGCCTACTGAAGGAGTGTTTAGATACACATCCTTTCTCTTTCATGTTTTTTTGTATTTTCAAGCAGACAATTTTCTAGTATCCTTATAGAAGCTTGACATAGAAGGAAATCCTCTTTCAGTCATTTTTTGGACCTCTTTAATCAGAAAAGAATCCACAGAGTTTACCTATGCAGAGTTTTCAGACTTCTTCATCCATCCATTGATAAAAATGTTAACAAATACTGAACAACCAAGGATAAATGATGAGATGAAGAAGATTCTACATTTATCAGAGCAGACCAAGACTGGAGATTGGTATTTGTATGAAAAACACACAGAGATTAGAGTTTTTGGATCCAATTTTTTGCCATACAAATTACCCAAATATGTACCAATGAGGGTTTTTGCCTTGGAATATATTAGGCAAATTTTAAATTCTGATTCAATTAAATTTCTAGCAGCAAAGAAGAAAACACAGTTTAAGTTAAAGAATCAAGTGGGACCATTCATTTGAAATCATAGAGAAGCAGAGAAAAAAGCAACTAAACAACTATAAGAGTACAGATTTGAAGAGAGCTTTTCCTGGAATTATGATCCACAAGGGGTACTGAGTAAAATGAGGGTTAAGTGTAAAATGGCACCCTACATTCATGAGAAAAAACCAGAAATTGAAAAGTATGCTAATCATACTGAGTGGACAGAAAATACTTTAATATATGCAGTAAAACAAAGTGATACTAGTCACACTTTACAAACTGCAGATCAAACAGAGAAAGCCACCAAGAGAGTCAGAGAAGAAGAAACTTATGTTGCTGAAACCACTATTGGGACTAGGTTCAAGATAAGATATAATAAAAGGCCCAAAATAGATCTAGTGGGTAAAGAGAAGATAACCATTGAGGTTGAAGATACATATATCCCAGATACCAACACGTATGCTCCCACTTTTATCAGAAATGAGCAAGTTACAAAGAATATAAATGAAGAACAGGTTGATAATGGAAATGCATAGTTGATAGAAAAATAACAGAAAATGGAAGCATCATCTTCACAAACAACAGAAGAAAAAGATCTAGATATTAGGGAAAAGTAAAAACAGATTAAGTTAAAGAATGAAGAGATTAAAAATGAGATTTACTCTCAATATCTGAAACAAACACCAAACATTCAAAATAGACTTTTATCTGCCTTTGATTACTCAAATAAAAAGTTGATCATGTCAGTATTGCAGCCTACAGTGAAAAATCCAAAGACAATTTCAAATTACAAGAAGATTTATTTAGAAGTGCCAACAGAGAGCATTCATGCACTTGATCAAATAGAATTTCATAGACAAAGTTCAAATATGTTGTATTCTATTATTACAACCAAAGCTATGAGTGTTCAAAAACTTCAGAACACTATCACAAACATGAAAGATCAAATGAAACTTGACAAAGCATCCTTATCTGCTAAAGATATCAGAATTAAATCTTTAGAAGAATTGGTCTTGCAAGTTGGATATGACCCTGCAAATGTCAAAGCAGCAGAGCAATTAGTAAAGAATAAAAATGAGAACATTGTAGCATTGAGGAAACAACTTAAATTGCCATCAAGTGAACATCCTCAAGCTAAGGAAATAATACAATGACAGAATGAGAAGGATGACATGATTAATTTAATCTTTCAGCTAACAACACAGATCAAAGAAATGGAGATTCAAATGGATAAGCTTTTCCATGAAAAGGAAACAACAAAAATACTAGAAATTCCTTTAGTTATCCCTATGGTTACTACAATTGTGCCATCAACTCTAGCAGAAGAGTTGGCACCCAAAGAACCACTGGCTACTGCAGTGCTAGTGACATCATCTACAATATCAACTACACAGTCATCCACTACAGTAGCTCACCTTCAGATGAGACCAAAAAACTAGTGAAAGCCATGGAAGAAATGTCACTTCAGACGAGTGAGATTAACAGATTAAAAAATATGGTTGATAACCTTGAAAATACAAACAAGTTAGCTCAAATTAATGCTAAAACTCATGAGCAAAAGGCTATTAGACTAAATGAAGAATTGAAAAAGCTACAAAAGGAATTAACCTTAAAGGAGCCAATTTCATATGTAAAAAACTATTTATGGAACAAAATCATTGAAGCCATCAATGATGTGTGGCCATCAATTCAAGTGATCTTTGAACAGAGAGATTTTCTCAAAGCAGCATTAGTAGAAATTTAGAAGACTAAAGATGAGCTTGATAATAAACCTGAGCAAGCAATAGAATTGATCAAGTTTCTTAACAGCAAAAATAGGTAGGAGTTAGAAGAAATTGAGATTACTGACAGAACTAAAATAATCCTTGAAATAAGGAAAGTCCTCACCAAGAAGAACCTAATGAAACAAGTTGAGGAGAAGTGTGAGAATATGAACATCACCATAACCAAATTCATGGTTAAATTTGAAAATCTTAGGAAAAGAAGTTTGCCTAAAATTTTGGTTATCAATGATAAGCTTATGCCTCAGGAGGATTATAATAAAAATATCAAAGAATATGCAAAGGAGCAAGTTGAAAAGACAGGTGGACAAAGCATTCCAACAGGAAAAGTCTTACTCAGAAGTTTTGAGGATTTATTTTATTTGCAGCATGAGATAGGACACTTGTTTGTCATAAAACCAACATTTTCCAAATATACAGAGGCAAATGAGAATTTCAGGAAGTTAAAGAAGATACAAATTCCAAATGAGGAAGCTTGGCAGTCACTTACAGATTTACTATGAAAGGTAAAAGGCAGAAAGGTAAAAAGCAGAAAAACAATTTTCTGATTTTCATTCAAAATAGATTTTTATTTACAGCAGTAAATAGTTTTACAGTGGTCAAAGAGTATCTGAGTTTAAAGAGTATTAGAGATTAAAGAAAATCAGAGTGAAATAATAAAATATAAAGCAAATCAGATTTCAAAACCAACTTGAAAATATCTGAGCCAGCAAAGAGGACACCAAGGCAGCCAGCTGCACCTAATTTGCAATTAGTTTCTATTTTATTTGGATAGATAGGACAACTTGCTGATTGGTTAAGCAACTGTTTCTATTTTGTTGTAAAGATATTTATGTTTTCCTTAGAAAATTCCTAGAATCATTCTAGGATATTTTGTAAACAATTATGTATAAATACTTCACACTTTGAAGTATTATTGTGGAATAAATTGCTAAAGATTTCTATAGTTATTTTTTATTAGACTTGAAGGCTTTTGCGTTTCAAATCTCGGGTAGCAGACTGGATCAGACCAATTAGCATCATATTTCAGGATTCATGTCATGAGCTATTGAAGTGAAGTATTTTCTGCTTGTCATTGGTTATCTTTCTTTGTTACATGCATCCATTATGTGTTCTAAACTTGAATGAATAAACAGGAGTATTACTTCAGGATTTTATAAAAGCACCCTTTCTTTACTGTTTATCATTTCTATGTTTTCTGTCAATTTCCAGAGTAGGGAACCCTTAATTTCTCTCTCTTTCATTTGACCTCTGCCTACTACTTCTCTTTTCTGAATTAAAGAACCCTTCATTTCTCTTTATCCCGATCATATCACCTCACCAAACAACCTTCCAAGATCTTCATGGATTATCTATATTGCCCTGAAAACATTTGACTTGTTGACCTTGATCCTAGCTCTGTCTACTTGATTTTTTACTCCTCAGTCCAATGGACAAACAGATTTCCCACTATTCATCTCATTAAGTGTTTTTTCCCACCAAACCAAACCAAATCAAAACCAAATTGCACAATCATAAATAGCCTAATATTTGTTAGAAAATTAAATATTACAGAGCAATGCAACACATAAAATATGCGGAAAATACAAGCACACAAAACACATAGCTTCGGAGAACACGGTCTGCTTGGTTTCACCCCGATTTTAAGGCAAGAAATCACACAGAAACGACAGGGATAATTTCCTATTATCCAAAGCAAAAATGAAGGCAAACACCACAACAAATCCGTTGTAATATCTCTGTTCTCTCACGAGTCTCCCTACTCTGTTTCTCGCTCTGAAATACACATACAATGACATGCAGCTCATATGTCTGAGGGTTCCTTCTAGGGCAAAAACCCTAAAGAAGCTAACACTTCTCCCCACGTCGGATCATGCTTTAACAAACGACCGGGTTATTAAGTACTATACTTTTACAAGGCAATTTTACATATGTTTTTAGCTTCAGGGGCGCTACCCCCAAAACCCCCGCCAGGGGGCACTCCAAAAAGAGCTACTGCCCCCCCTGGACCCCCCACGGTAGCGATTAATTACGGGCAACGTTGCTGCCCCTTTTAAGGTACAGGGGTCCAATGTTGTGATACAAAGTAAACAAGATAATCAGGCCCCACACCCAACAATATTTTATAAATTAAAATAGAGTTAAATATTATAGAGAGAGCCCTCTCTAAACCCTAAGAAGGCTAGATCTCAGAGTTTAAAAGCTGGTATGTGGTTACCTCTAGTGTTCTTAGACTTTAAACCAAAATCTCACAACTTTAGAATTACTAGATTGATAACATAGCCCTTTCCTGATCCTTGATCTTCATCCTCCTCGTATGTGCATTAGAGGCTTTGATTTCCTCATGCTAGCCTCTTATTTTCTAGTGCAACCTAAGCTCCTATTAAATAGCGAAATTCCATATTTTTATGAGCACTTGAAGAGGAATTTCTCTCCATAATAACTCACACAAGAACAAAAATTGGCACCTTTCTCTCACAAGATCATATAAAAATTATGATTACATTTTTTTCCTTAAATATCTTTATATGCATTTCGAATAGGATATTGTTAGTGAATTATATGTTTGGAAATTCAAATTGGTGTTTTTCTAGTTAACAAAAGTCAACACAAGTCGTTTACTAGTCCCTCCTAAAATTTAGGAGGCTAACTCCACTTGTTCTTTTAGTTCCCAAACTAATTCACAGTGGAAGACAATTAACTTATTCTTCAAAAAACTTGCACTAGTCAAATTTCTTCCTTAACTCATCCACGTCACAAGAACTCATACATGATTAGGAATATCACTAAATTTGATTCCTTTAATTAAGGCATAAATTAATGAATCCATTCCTTTGCTACTTTTCAACACTCCCTCTTATCGCGGAAGGGATGTTGTACAACTGCCAACTTATCTTTGTGATGAAAAAATACTTCTTTCCAATGCCTTGGTCAAGATGTTTGTTGTATGCTCCCCTGTTGGAATGTACAGTAGCTTCATTATCCCCTTCTACACACGACCTCTAATATGGTGATATCGCATCTCGATATGCTTTGAGTGATCATGAAACATTGGGTTCTTAGATATCTGAATGAAAATCCCTGCAATTCCATGGCCTTTCGGCCCCCTTACCCAGCTATCATTGCTTAAACCCTATTGCTCACCTATCGCGTAACCCATCTGCCCACTCCTCTTAACACAGCCTCACCACTCCTACACCTACCCTTACTACGCAGCCCCCCCTTTCACATTACGTGCTCTCTATCCCTGCGCATACCTTCCCTCTCTGCGCATACCAATCCACCTGCACTCAAACAATACGCTCTCACAAACTCTCGGCCCCTCCCTCATCCTAACTCTGCTGCCTTACACTCTCCCATCTATGCTAAAAATCCAACCCTTACGCCCTCACCTATTTCAACTCCTCCCTCCCTCCACGATTTTTTAATTCAATTTTTTTTTAATAAACCACTCCATATAATTTCCTCCCTTCCCTTTTTTTTAGTTAATCCACTTTTAATTTTTTTTAATATCAAACTCTCCCCATATAATATCTCCCCTCCCATAATTATAATAACCCCCCTCCCTTTCCAAATAAATTTTCCATCCTTTTTTAAATTCCCCCTCTTTTTAATTAATCTTCTTTCCCTCCATTTTTAATTATTCTCGTTAATCTATTTTTTAATTAATTTTAATTAATTAAAAAAAAAAAAAAACAGCAGAGAGAGAGGAAGAGAGAAAGAGCAGATAGAGAAAATGAACAGCAGTAAAAGAGGAAATAACATATGAAGAAAATGGATTGAGTACATAGTGAAAAGAGAAGATGTGACATTGTGTAATTTGTGGCATATACAAGAGGGTGATTTTTTGAAGAAATTGACATTTGAAGACAATTTTGCCATCATTGAAAATAGCTCTTTGAAGGAAAATTCAGCTGCCTTAAAGGTTTCTTGCACGTTGTTTTTGTTGCACATTTTTGCAGAAATATTGTATTGAAGTGACATTGATTTGCATCTTCATTCAAGACTTGAAGTGTACTTGAGTTGAAAATTGTTGATTTCCCTCCATCATTTGAGGAGCAAACTTTGTACTTTGAGATTTCCATAGTTGGAAATTATTTTGAGTCATTTGTATTTCTTATTGCATCACATTGTAAACGAGTGCATTTTCGGTTGTAGCTGACACCCTTTCATTTTCTAGCCTAAGTTGTTGAAATGGCTAAAATCAATGAGGTATTAGTGTTGTTGAATAACCTCATTCATTCAAATGTTGATGATATGATAAGAATGAGCAAGCATGCTCTTTGTAACATTCAAAATTGTTTGCTAGATGCACAAGAAAAGATTGAGTTTTTGCAGTTGGAAACTCAACTTCAGCAAGATGAACTTCACCAAAAGAGTCACCATTCTGAACCTGTTTCTGTTCAGAAGATTGAGAAAGACTCCCATTAGCAGCAAGTCAGTAAAGTTGAAGTCGATTCCCATTTAGTTCCTTATACAAGAGCGGATGTACATGCAAATGCAACAACTCAGCCTGCACCTCTCAAGCCCATCATCAGACCTTGGGAAGAGCTTGTCCAAAACAAGCACCGAACTGGTCTTGGATATGACAAGGATGTGTCCTTTCATATTCCAAACTACAACAAGCCCATCATATTTCAGAGTGCCGTATTTCTGTATGACAGTTCACCTGCAGCTGTTCCAGATCATGCTCCACAACAACAACATCAGATTGTGAAATGCCAACATTGTGATCAAGTTGGCCATATGAAAGATCACTGTTTTGATCTTCATCCATGCAAGCACTGTGGTTGCCACACTCATTCTTCAGACAGATGCTTCAGAAACAAGCCTCAGCCTCCTGCAAGAACCAATATTCATCTTGGATGGATCGCTTCTTGGCAATGGGCATCAGCAGCCAAGAATATTTTTAAGTCGCATGTCAGAACATGTTCACGAATATTGAGCAAACTTGCAGTTGAGTTTTCGCCATCATCTCACTTTTTCCCTGACAGGGGGGAAAATGGTGGTCATGTACAAGCTTCGACGTCAGTTCAAGCGAGCCTGAGCCACAATTCGTCATTCCAGATTCAGAGATGTAGCCAAAGACACAGATGCCCATGAGCATGCCTTCGGTTCATGGAAAACCTTAAACCATCATTTTTGGTTGGTGCATAACCTAAAACCACCATAGGTAGTAGACCCCCCTTCTTTTAGGTCGAAGGTCTCCCTTTCATATATGAGGAACACTTCCTCTAGCAGAAGCCTTCAGCTTAGTAGCCTTCAGATTCTTGCCAGCTTTGGTTGAGTTCTAGGAAATGCTTCAAAGCATTCCAGAGTTGTTGGTAATCCTAAAACCATCACAGGTAGTAGACCTCCCTTATTTTAGGTTGAAGGTCTCCCTTTTTTATGAGGGAAAATTCCTCTAGCAGAAGCTTTCAGCTTCTTGCCAGTTTTGGAAGAGTTAAAGACCTTGTAAGTTTTGCATTCGATGTTGGTGGTCATCCGTAAACCACACTCTTTTTCCAACATTTGAGATTGATTGACTTGGTGCATACTTTATGTACTAATATTTGTGTTGCAGCTCTTTTCTTGGACTCCTCTCCTTCGATTAAGGGGGGATGTTGGAACACCCAATCCTCTATGGGTAGGTGTGGAATGCGAAAAGTCACAATGGAGTCCAAGTGACCTTGGAATGTGAAACCAAGAGTCACACCATTGTATTATAAATGTACATCTTTGTATAATGGAAAATAAGAAAGCCTCACGCCTATCCTTCATTGTGTTGAGTCTCTTGTGTGTGTGGGTTTATTCTTCTCATACACCATGTGTGTGCTTCAACATGGTGTTTAACAATTATGGTAGGCTCCATCCTATGTCTGAAAAGTCCCATAAGTAACTTCCTCATCCAAATATCCTCACAATATTCCTAACTAGCATCCATGTACTCAGCCTCTACTGAAATGAGGGCAATTGATCTTTTCTTCTTGTTGTACCAAGAAACAATTGTTGACTCGATGCTGAAGATGCCACTTGAAGTACTCTTCTTGTTTGTGGAGCTCCCTACCCAATCTATATTTGTAAATCCCTCAAGCCTCATTCCATCAACCTATTTGCACCACAATCCAGAGTTTGTTGTGCCTTTGAGATATCTCAACACACTCTTTGCAAAAAACCAATGCACTCTGGTTGGTTCCACCATGAACTGGCTTAGTTGGTTAACTGAAAAAAAATATCAGGTTGTGTGTTGCCCAAGTATATTAATGACCTAATGAGCTTCTTGTAAACTATAGGATCCACTCGCTCCAATCTACTAGCATCCACCTTACAATTTGTGACTAGAGGCATGGCCATCGACCTGCAATCCTACATGTGAAAACTCTAGAGAATCTTTGTAGTGTACTTTACCTGTCCCACGAAGATCTCACCATCACCCTTCCAAAACTCCAAGCCAAGGAAATAGTGCATAAGACCCATATCCTTAATCTCAAACTATTTTTCAAGGTCGTCCTTGCAATCTTAGATCAAGTTCTCATCTCCAATCAATATAAGTTCATCAACATAGAGAATTAGAATGAGTGGAAGCCCTCCAACCATGATGTGGTACATGTTAGCATCTACCTCAATCTTAATGAATCCCAATCCTCGAAGGTACTTGTCAATCTGAGTATACCATGCCCTCGGATCCTGCTTGAGCCCATAAAGAGCTCCCTTCAACCTGCACACATGTGTGTCTCTGCTTAGCTACCTGAATCTCTCTAGTTTTTCCATGTAGATCTCCTCCTCAACTACTCCATTGAGGAACGTTGTCTTCACATACATCTGGTGAATCTTCCACCTCATTTTTGTTACAAGTGCTAGAATTTTCTTGATGGTTGAATATCATAGAACTGGGGAAAATTTCTCCTTATAGTGTATATATGCCCTCAATATGTTAGAAGCCCTTGGCTACAAACCTAGCCTTGTACTTCTCCACACTCCAATCTATGCCATGCTTCACTTTATAAAACCATCTCGATCCAACTATTGATTTCCCCTCAGGTCATGGAACAATCTCCCAGACATCATTTTTCATGATACAGGAATACTGCTCCACCATGGCATCCTGCCAAACCCACCGAGAAGTTGCCTCCTTATAAGAAGAAGGCTCAATGTCCACCAACTATGCCATTAATTCCATATAACATGTGTACCTCTATGGTTGTTTACTTTGCCTAAACATGGTGCTAGGAGCCTCTACCTACTCCTGAGCCTCCTAAATCAACCTCTCGTCCTACTTTTCCTTATTCCTCCATGTGGTGGGTGGCTCTGGCTGATATGTCTTCTCTCAGCTTCTTTTATTGTGCTCATCTTGTTGTGGTACCCTCTTGCCACTAGACTATTATTGTAGATGCCTCTGAGGTGCTAGTTGTGACTCTTGTTTGGGAGCAAGTAACTCCTTCTCAGGTACTACAATCTACTCATGATCAAAGGAAAACCTCATGTTAGTATGAATCTTTCGTCGTAAAATATCACTTTAGCTACACATAACAAATAGCCCTAACATTGATTATGGCTGCAAAATATCTTTAGATTTGCTGCACAAATTCAGATCTAAGCAAATAAAATATAATATGGCTCCATGAATCCAATAGACAAGACAAGAATAATGTATTTAAAAGAATTTTATATTATATTAAAGAATGGGGCACCTGAGAGGAAAACAAGAAAGGTGTTTTCTGGTTCTCCTTAGTGGGATGGGTTCTTGAAAGTCCTCAGTGTTTCAGATCTAACATTCCTCTCTCTTATTGGTGTAGAAAAAACTAGAGAAACATGGAACTCAATGGGAGCTCACAAAGCAAAAATGGAAAATGGTGACCAAGAGTAGATCTAGAGTGATCTAATGCAATGGAGGTGATTAATGAATGGGGAAAACCCTTCTATTTATAACAAAATATTGGGGCGGTCTAGAACTCGGTGCATGAATAAAATATATTAATCGAATTCTAGAAGCAC
The DNA here is from genome assembly GCA_034641835.2 of Pinus albicaulis. Taxonomy (NCBI): domain Eukaryota; kingdom Viridiplantae; phylum Streptophyta; class Pinopsida; order Pinales; family Pinaceae; genus Pinus; species Pinus albicaulis. Next base: position 51,689 of record JAXQQM020068714.1, on the reverse strand, counting down.
CCTTTAGGAATATTTTATTATATTTGTTGGAGGGAAAAGGATTTTTGACTTGGGTCAATTCCTTTATTTATAAATAATAAATAAATAAATGATTTATTTATCATTTTAGGGAAATGATGCGAATATAATTAAATAAATAATGGTTTATTTAATTATTTATGATGATTTAGTCAAGTTTAACTAAGAATATTATTTAAATAATGATTTAAATAACTTATTCTTAGGAAATAATTAAATAAATAAGGATTTATTTAATTAAGTTCCTTGTTTTGGGTTAAATATGACCAGGAAATATAAACAAATAAGTTATTTTATATGGTGAAAGCAATTTTACTTAGGGTAAAATTGGTCTTACATGGTGTACTTGGGTTCATCTAATAATAATAGGTTAGATGACCAAAAAATGGTGTAACACCTCATATCCTGGTCCTCCTTGAATATCATATCTCGCTTGATAACTGTCTTCATAAGTCCTAGAAGATACACCCTATATGCTTGATATGTCTCACTATACCCCACAAAGATAACCTTATTTGTTGTGGCATCCAACTTCTTCCTGCTATATTTGGACACATGACAATAGACCTTAGTGCCAAAGATTTGGAAGTGTGAAACATCAAGCTTCTTGACTATGAAAAACTACTATGGTGTGACTCATCTAAGAACCTTGTTGCATGCTTCTACCCACAAGAACCTAGGAAAATCCTCATCATGCAACATATCTCTCATTGCTCCAACAATACTCCTATTCTTCCTCCCATCCACCCCATTCTGCTGAGGGTTATGAGGTGCTATCAACTCCCTCCTAGTACCTTCCTTTGCACAAAACTCCTTAAAGGAATTGGAGATATATTCTCCACCATTGCCACTTTCTCACTGCCTTGGTTTTCTTATCGGCATGCTTCTGTACCAAGGCCTTAAACTCCATGAACCTGTCTAATACCTCATCCTTTTTTTTCATAAAATGAATCCATTTTTTCTTGAGAAAAATCATCAATGAATGTAACATAATACATGTGTCTCATCAATGATGGAGAAGAAAATGCCACGCACACATCTAAATGCACTAGCTCCAAAATCCCTTTGATCTACTATCCTAATCATGGAAAGAAGAGTTGGGATACTTTCCAAGAATGCATCCCTTGCACACTCCACTCTTATCAAGACCTCCTGCTAGTAATCCTATGGTAATATATTGAAGAATATTCAACACCCCATGATGGAAGTATCCCATGCACCTATGCCAAAGTTCACCAACATCTGCACATCCTTCCTTGCTGCTCAAGGTTGAACCTGTCTCTACCTAAACCTTGTATAGAATCTTCATCCTCACACATATGTGTTTCTCTATTCTGAAAGCTAAATGCTTGAGGTAATCCGTATCTCTGCTGAAGATGACATAATATCCTTTATCCTCAAGGATAGATACTAAAACTAGGTTCTTCTTCAAATTTGGAACATTAAGAACATCTTTGAGATGGAGATTGCTCCCAGACTCCCTCTTAAAGCTTAAAATACCAACCCCTTTGGTTGCATACTTGCCATTATCTCTAAGCTTTAAATTCACCTACATATCCTTCTCATCCAACAAGTTGAAATACTCCCTATTCTCAGTCATATGGAAGGATTTTTCTAAATCAATATACCACATGTTTCTCCTTACTGATATTTCCATGCAAGCTATCAATGATAAATCCTTCTCAAATTGAGAGAAAAAATCAACTAGCTCAACTAATGTAGCTACATGTTCCTTAGTCGACCCCTTCTTCTGGTTAGGACACTTAGAAGAAAAGTGTCCAAAATCATGGCAATGTAAGCACTTGATCTTACTTAGATCCTTCCTTATGTTGTCATTCTTCTAATTTTTATCTCTCTTTCCTTTGTTTTTCTTCCCTTTGTCTTTACTTGAAAGAGCAAGATTCTCCTCTTTCTTTTCACCCATGGGACCCTTGACATTGCTGCTATAAGTCTCAACTAGTTCGAGCCTTATGTCCTCTTGAGTGAAGTCACACCATAGGTGTTCCCAACCCGACAAATCATCTTGTCCAATAATACTTTGAATGAAAGTATTCCAATCTTTGGTAAACCCGTTCAAAGCTACACACACTAGCTTTGTGTCTATGGGCTTCTCTCCTAAAACTGCTTGCTCATTACAAACTTCCTGAATTTTGGTGACATAGGCGGCTATATTCTCACCCTTATGCATCTTGATCATCCTTAGTTTCTCTTTGAGGACCATCTTCCAGTTCTTGGAAGGATCCTAGTAGAGATGGACTAAGGCATCCCACATTTCCTTAGTTGTATATTTACATGTGATATATGGGACTACATGATCTCGAAGCCCATCCAGGATCATCCTCTTTACCTTTTCCATCTAACTTTGGAAAAGCCTCTGCTTGTATGGATTTGAAGTTGTTGCAACACCTTTCTTAGTGAATTCCTTTAGCTTAAACTCATCCAACAAGAATAATAGTCAGACCTTCCAAACACCAAAATTTGAGGCGCCATCTAGTCTATCATGTTCTCTCAATCCAAATCTAGTGTGAGTTGTCATATTTTAATCTTGAAGACTATGTGTTGGTCAGTTCCTGTTCCAAACTCTTATACCATGTAGAAATCCATGAAATTCTGATTTGCAGATATGAACAATTTGAAAACAATATTCTTTTCACATAAACACAAAATTTCTCTACCAAATTGCAGTGAAATAGGAATGGAAATAAAATAAAAAATCACACAATAGAACACATCAATTTTTCTAGGGAACCAATCCGAGAAAACCCTTACTTGCTTGAGAATTTTATTAAGAAAATTGAGCAATAGATCTCTTGCAAATACAAGATTGTTTGGATTTGAAAATGCCATGATTCTCCTGTCTAAGTATGAAACTCCTACTTGATCCCTCAGATATTATTCCTCCTTGTACGCACACTAGAGGCTTTGATTTCCTTGCGCTAGGATCTTATTTTCTAGCGCAACCTGAACTCCTATTAAATAGGGAAATTCCCTATTTCTATGCTCAATATGAGAGGAATTTCTCTCCACAATAACTTGCACAAGAAAAAAACTTGGCACCTTTCTCTCACAAGCTCACACAAAAAATATGATTATAATTTGTGCCTTCGATATCCTTATAAGCACTTTAAATATGCTATTTTTAGTGAATTATATGCTTGGAAAGTCAAAACGATGCTTTTATAGATATAAATGTCAACACAAGTTGTTAACTAGTCCCTCCTAAAATATAGGAGGCTAACTCCACTTGTTCTTTCAGTTACCTTAGTCTTCAACAAACTCACATTGGTCAAACTGCTTCTTGAACTCGTCCACACCACTGGAACTCATACATGATTAAGAAGATCACTAAATTTGATTCCTTGAATTAAGGCACAAATCAAGGAATCCATTCCTTCACTAATTTTCAATAGTTTATCTCATTTTTTATTCTATCAATTGATGATATCGGCTATAGTTGGAAAGGCTAATTATATTAAATTTATTACACAATACTTCTACATTATCTATTACAACTTTAGATAGCTTCAATGGACAAAGTCAATTTTGATGTGTGACTGGTCTAATTTCCCTAGTAGTACACTAAATCACACTAAAAAATATTGTATGTAATAATTTTTTATCTAATTTAATACAATACATGCCTACCACATGTGTGTGTGTGTGTGCAAGTCTCAAAATTCTGTTATAAAATAGAAAAAATTACATCGTTCGCCATCATGACTCATTTTATAGCACAATTTATTTTATACTAACGATATCAAAGAAAAGATGAATGGTACAGAGAATAGCAAAGTTAAAGTAATGATACGGGAGGATCCATAAATACAAGTGGCCTTGAAAATAGCTGAAAAATCAAAGTCACCAGATGGAAGTGAAACCAGGACCATATTGTAGTGCTCGTAACCTTTATTCCAACAATGAAAATGACACTCAAATCCAAGTTCAAATGGTCAATTTATGGCTGGTAAAATTTCAAGCCAAACTTGGCCAAGTGGCACGATTAATGAGGCAACAGATAGGAAGTGACCCAGTGCATAGAATCTGGCCGCCGGAGTGGTAAAAGTGTCGACTACTTAATTTTCCCAGTGAATATTATTTTCCTATGGATTAAAACAAACATATTATTATTAGAAAAAAGAAAAAATATTTAAAAAGGGGGGCAGGTCGGGCTCGCCCACCCATCGATCACATAACATTATGATATAGTGTCAAATCATGGTGGTGGGCCACCACCCCTGCCACACCCCCACATCGTTCAACATATATGTAATACATAAATGGTGGATGGGCCACTAGGAGGAGGTGTGGAACCATGAGCGGGGGAATTAGTTAGATGCTGAAAAGATTCCCTTAGAGGGCCAAAGGTGCAATTCGACAAGTTTATAATAGATTTTGCAAGATTTCGCGACGCGAATGCAATGGTGACATTTGCTTCTCCAGCTGAGCTCTTCATTTTTAGGCCATCATCCAGATTGGAGGTGTAAGGGTCATTTTTTTAAAGTTTCTTATACTTGATTTCTTTGATGCCACTTAATAAAACAAGGCCTCCCCATTGTTGAGGAGGGCCCAGAGAAGTAGCCCAAATTGGGCAAACTCCAATATCAAATTGTTGTGTCTTTGATCTCATGATTTCTTATGTTTTTCTGCTTCTTTTCATGTGGTTTAATTTATTTGTTTAACATGCTTTGTTATATGTAATTCTAAATGCATCCTTGAAGTAAAAGATCTTGGATCAAGTTTGGTATCAAAGAAGGTCTTTTTCGATGTGAGTTGCATGAGTATATGTTAACTAGGAAAAAGCTCGAAAAAGGTGAAGGAAATCTCAAATCCTTTGATCCCAAAGAGGGTTGTGCACCATGAATATGGAACATGGCAGATAAGGATGCACAAGAAGAAGAAGAGTGAAATTATCGCAATATCTTCTTCAAGATGGCTAACAAAGTTAACAAGATATTTTTTAGAATATGAGAAGACAATCAAGCACGAGAAGAAAGAGCTCGAGGATCAAGCATCGATAGACCATGAAGGTGGAGGAGGAGAACCACCTCCCTATCCATCCACTAGTGAAATTTCTTCTTCTTCTTCCTCTTCTCATAATTCTAACAAGAATCATAGAAATATATCTAAGAAACCATTTTTCAATCTAGATGTAAAGTTTGATTTGACCACATATAATGAAGAATGTAATGCAAAGAAACTTAACAATTGGATTAGACAAATCGAGGTGTATTTCTGCATTCAGCAGATCAATTATGATGAGGTAAAGATCCAGTTATCATCCCTTCAATTGAGTAGCACCGCTCTCAATTGGTGGGAGAACAAGTTGCAGAACTGTAGCAAGACCTTGGGTAATCTCCTTTCTTCTTGGTCCAATTTTGTTTATGTATTAAAATATTAGTTTTATCCTTTGGGTTATCAACAAAAGGCATTAATGGAATGGAAATATTTAAGGCAAGGAAAGGGTCAAAATGTACAAATCTTCACAGAAGAGTTTAGAAAAAAGCATTAAATTTGGGCATTCCACTTGATTCACCCACAATTATAACAAATTTTATTGGTGCTTTACCTAGTTACATCAGAAATGCTTTGTTATTATTTGAGCCTACTAATATTGATGGGGCCAATTTGAAGGCCATTTGTTATAGGTCAATTTGGGCATCATTCCCAATGACCTGGTTAACTGGGCATCATCTCCAGGAGCAATGTATAGGGTCTATCATCCCCTAAGATTTCAATTGCTATATGCCCTAAGACAAAGAACAAGACAGATCAATCAAGGACTTTAATCTGCAAAGGTTTCCAAGGTTTGAAGTTTATAATATATCATATGAGAGCTCATCAATGCTGACTCTAAAGGGACTAAGTGTGTTTCATATGCAGGTAGCCTCATGCAAGGCTACTCTGCAAAGCACTTCCCAACATCTATGGGTGCGTTGGTCACATTGGGAGCGAAATTCTCGTTGTTCAGGAATCTCCACTTGGACAGTGCCTTATAGAAGAGTTCACATGTGTCAAACTTCGAATCCATGTGTCCATTTGACATCTACAAGATTGGGAACATGTCTTGCCTATTATTGGAAAGTCATTGATTGTAAAACTACCTCAACTACTCTATAAATTGAGCACAGATATTAGTGTTTGAGAAGGAAGAATTTGTGTAGAGAAATGCTGGTGGATTTTTCATTGAGGATATTGATTTCAGTGACAATTTGTTGGAGATATTTGCATTTTGATGAGGTTGGGACGCTACTGGAGATGGTGACACTAAATCAGTCATTTGGCTGTAACCTCCCCTTCTATCATTAATAAAGAATACAACTTACTTTTCCCAATATGCATCTGTATTGGCTTTGATTTTCCATATTGCAAGATCTTATTTGATGTATATGGTTTATGCTTTACTAATTTAACAAACTAACTTGAATATACATCTGTATTATTGCTATCTTCTGTTGTTTAGTGTTCATTCTTGTAGGAAATATTTTGCATAGCCGGCTGGAATTTGAAGCTACAATGGAAGCGACATAAGGAACCATTTGGAAGCCCTTGGATTCCAAGTAAGCATCAAATCCATTATGTGTGTCTGTTCTTAGTTAAGAAAAGTAGTTGTATAGTCTTTAACCTGTTGTTCTAGATTAGCACCTGTCTAGGGAAGCGTGTTTTATCTGTAATTCACAATTCTGTCCAACAAATTAGTGACTCCACTGGGGAGATTACTCTTTATCCACCCTATTTTAGTCTCTGATTTTCTCTATTTATTCACCGAGTAGTTGTTACTCACAAATATTAGGCTTTTTAAGATCCAAATTTGCAAAAGAAGTGTGTTAAACAGCTGTGTTTTTCTTTCTACACTGCGCCCAATGCACTCTTGGACAAGACACAGTGCTTTGCATAGCACTGTCTCCCTTTCAGGCCTACATTGCAAAGCACCACCTCTCTTTAGAGACTGCGTTGTCTCCTGAAGCCATCCAAATTCCCTTGAATTTGTCTTTGTAGATTGTTTCAGTTTGTTTGCTGATGTGTTTTGAAAAGCCTGAGCCTCATATTGACCAGTGAATTCATCTACCTCTTCCTCCTTTGAAAGAAAATTTGTTCAATGTTTGTTTAAAGCATTTTTCTTTATCATTGGCAAGTTAATTTCAAAGTATTTTTATTATCGCATTAGATCCATTTGCTTTTGAAAAAGGAAATTGTCGTAAAATCTTTGTTTCCTGATAAGAGAAATTGTTGTTTCATTCCTCATTTTTCGTTCAAAAGAGAAATTATTGTTTATATTCCTCATTTATCAAAAGTAAAAGGAATTTTATTTTGTTGATTTAGTGCACTTAGTTTCTTTTCTCCATTCATAACATTAAAGGAACTAAAAAGAAAAATCTACATTTGCATGTAGTGGTTTGTGTGTTTTACAAAAAGGAACAATTAGGAAATCTACATTTAGTTTGTGTTCTTTGATTTGTTTTCTCACAAATTGATTGCTCTTTCCCTCTAGTAGCTAGGATTTTCATTGAAAAACTAAAAGTGAAATATTGATTATCATTCTTAGTTGCATTTTAGGAATTTTCCAATACATCGTCGTGGTGAACCTTTGAAAGGAAAATTGTTAAGCAAGATCAACATAGAATTAATCTCAATTTACCTAACAAAGCATTAGAACCCTAACAATAACATTTAGAAGGTCTAGGCTAGAGACGTGTTCTAGCGTCGTAAAACATAGTAGCTATCGTTAACTTGTCTACGATACATTCCTAGTGTGATACCTCACTCCACGTACGTAAGTATATCATAGCTCGTCCACATACTTTCAGGTATATCGAGCGGTGTTACAGTACCATAAGTATAAAGGGGTGCTCTCACTGTCCAGTTTCTCATCAGACAGTGCTAATACAGACTTGGGCCTCCACGTACCTTCAGGTATATTTGGGAGGACAAATTTTAGGTGCTATCCATCCATAGTGAACCGAGTCAGCCACCTTGTAAATTGAGATACACCGAACACAACATTCGGGGATATTTCCTGCCTATACTTCTTGGTTCGCCAAGAGGTATTCTACAGTTCACAGTTTCTTGGTAAACCCTTTTGCCTAGCATTACCCTTTTATTTTGTTTATTTGTTTTTGGTTAAAATAAATCATTAATCGTGGAAGAACAAAATCCTTTCCCCCGTCATTCGCGTAGACTAGCATTAAAACCACCTTTACTACCAAAAGTTACTTCTCATAGGCGAAGGCGATCACGATCTGCCGAATCAAGTACAATTCGTACCTCTGGTGAAACATCATTTTCCCATAAACTAGAGTTAGCTCAAGTTGTTTCTACACATCCCGGTTCGTCTACTGTTGTTGAAACGGAGTCTTCAAAGCTACCCATGGTCACGATCCATCCAAACAGTGAGACCATACCTCCTGGACCCGGCGTTGTTCAACCAGAAATTGATCTAGATCTTGCCTCTTCTTTGCCAGAACATCTGAATCCTGAAGTCGTACAACCGAAAGTTGTTCCTACCTTGGTCATCCCACAAATTTCTGTAGCTATTGAATCTCCCATATGACACAGTCAACCACCTGAAATATACTTTGGGCCTGATCATGAAATACTTCACCCTGGTTTAATTGCGATTAAAGAAATCCCACAAGACAATACACCTTTAACGCCAACCCATTTTGGGAAGGACCTTTACCTGTACGAGTCTTTTTCTCAATCGACACCATCTACTTTTGTTGATCCTGCTCCTTTTCAAACTCCCGTCGATTCCAAAGGGTATACATTTGGTCAAGTACCCATGACTAAACCAACATCTTCGGTTGGGCCATCTATTCCAATTACGTCAGCTACAAATCATTATCTAGAATTTTCTCTGGTGCATCTTCAAATCCATGGACTTTACCAATGTCATTGTCTAGTATTTTAAATGGTAATCCTATAGTGAGTACTGAACGAATTGATTCATTATACACATCTTCAGGGAAATATCAAGTCGGTCCTTCTGGGTCTATTCCTTCAAGTACCATATGAGCTGGACTCCTAGAATTTGGAGAGTAATATTTTCTGTATTATTATCCTCCTCATGCTGGGGGGCAACCTTTGGTCACCCAATATGATAGTACTTCGTCACTTTTTGGTCAATCTAATGTTGAAATGAATGTTTGTCAATGGCAGGCCACTCTGCCTATCCAACCACAAATGGTTATACAATCATATCAACCAATTCAACCTGTTACACCCACATCATTACCACTTGTTAATACATATTTACCCCTGTTACAAAATCAAAATGTTGTACAACCTTATCAAGCGGGTCCTTCAACTCAATATCCTCAAATTTTGGGTCCATAGACTCAAATCCTTTAGTTAATTTACAACAACCTGTATCCATAATCATCTATTCACAAGTTATTTTACCATTTTATGGGATGTCAAAACCGCAACCTGGTTATACCTATCAACTGAATCCAATTTACCCTAATTTGGGTTATAACATTGGTGGATAGACCCCTCGGCAGCCACAAGTGCAAATCCCTCAAACTTCATTTCAATAAGTATCATATCCAGGTTTTGGTCAACAGAATCCTCAAGCGTTTGCTTTTCAAAACAACCCATATATGGGTTACAAACAATAGATTCCTTATTTTGGTGCTCAAAGGCCTGTTGCTCAAGCAATTCCATCTTACCCTGGCTATGGTCAACCCGACCTTAATAGATAGTTGCCCTTTGTTGCAACTTTAGAGTTACCAGATTTAAATCGGCTAACTAATGATCCAATTAATTATGCTCCTTGGTGGCCAGTGATACCTCACAAATTACCCTCAAATATTCGTAAGTTCAATGGAAACCCTGGAGAAGATCCGTCGATTCATGTTATGACTTATCATTTATGGTGTTCATCAAACTCCTTGAATGATGATTATGTTCAACTACATATTTTCCAGTGTATGCTCACAGGTCCGGCTGCAAAATGGTACATTGAACTACCTAGAGCTTCTTTTGATAATTTCACAGCCCTAGCTACTGTCTTTTTGACTCATTTCCAGTTACCCATCAGATATGAAACTAGAACGAAACTCTTGACCAATTTCAAGCAGACTAATTCTACTCAAATCTCTGATCATATTCATGAGTGGTGTCGTCATCGTCCAATGGTTAAGACCTTTGTTCCGGATCATCTCCTTGCTGAATGGTTCATTACGTCCCTATTACCATCTATAACTAAGGATGTGGCTAAGGGTGGCGTCGTCACAGAAGAGCAAGTAGTCACTCATGCACAATATTTATACTTGATTTATACTCAGTCTGGCATGCTCTATGAAATAATTCCTAACGCACCGAGATCTAATTTTACTGTTCCTCCTCAATTAAAGGACTCTCATGCCAGAGATGGCTTGATAGGAACTAAAAGAACACATCACACTACTACATTTGATCCTGCTCCTGCTTCCGAAATTAATTCTGCGTCATTTGACAAAGGCAAAAGTGACAAGCAACCCGGAAGTAAGAAAAAGGGGAAATCTAAGAAAAACAAAACTTCTAACCTGCAGGAAAGATCATTTGATCAATCGTCTAGACCTAGGAAACCTCGTTATCCATGCATAATATGTAATGAGGAACACTTTCTTAGGGATTTTCCTCACCACGCTGAAGTGTCAAAAATCATCAAGACTTCCCATTCATCAGCTGTGTTGACAGACCCATTTCCAAATCCAGACACAAACATGGCTGACGAATCCAGCTCCTAGTTCCCAAGTGTTAATGTTATCTGTCACAAAACCTTCAACAGATATTTTGGTGTCAACGCGTAATAAATATTATGGTAGTCAGGCCACTGATCAACCTACTACCTCGAAAACGAATCCATCTACGGAATCAAAACCCCCTACTGCTATTCCTGAACTGACAATCAAGCCACCAAAGGGAGTAATTCATAAATCGACATATAATCCTCAAGAAAGAGCTACGCAAAATTATAATATAGTTGAATATTTGGCTCAATCCCCTTCAGCTATGTCTGCTCTTGAGGTATTACAAAATTGTCCCTCCCAAAAATAGGCTTTACTATCGGCTATTGGTGGAATTGATCCCACTCACTCTAATCTTGTCGTCTTTAATCATACGGGCTATGTGCCGCAATTACCAGCAGAATTGGCATTATCCATACAGGTAAATGTTCTCAATCACCTTGTTCATCGCACTATTATTGATGAGGGAGCATCTACATGCATTATGTCTCTAAATTGTTGGAAGTCACTTGGCTCGCCACGCTTATCACAATCATCAACGACGTTGAAGGAATTTGATGGACGTACATATAAATCTTGTGGTATTATTAATAACCTGCATGTTGAACTAGGGGGCAAAACAGTGAATATTGATGTTTAGGTTGTTGACGAAACCCTTGACTATAATATTTTACTAGGAAGGCCATGGGTATATGCAATGACTGCAATTGTTTCTACATATTTTAGAATGATCTCCTTTCCACATAAAGGTACTATCACAATCATTAATCAACTATCCTTATTTGCCTCTGCTTCGCAGGTAACTTGAAGCGTTCTATTCATTCACATACCCTAACTAGAACTTCAAAACATTGGTCTAGGAATCTTAAAGGATTCCACTCTTATGGGAACCTTTGCATTACCGCTGCCCATGACGTCACAGAAAGTGCAAGTATAGAGACCTGCTACATGATCTTTTCCACTCTATTTGGCTTAAGGGAGAGTGCGAGTGATTCTAATTTTTCTACGTTGGATGTGTTTCTGCCGCCCAGCGCTATTGAGCTGGCATAGCAATCAATCTATCTAGCTTGGGCGGCAAATTCGAAATCAGCGTCGCCGAGTGTTTGGGTTGATCGTTCCTTAGATTTTGGTACTTCATCTGATCCATTTTCCTCAATGTTCTTGACAGATGAGAATATTTTGGAAGCCATGATGTTAGAAGTAAAATCATGGGAAGATTATCATCATTGTTCCCAACTTCCTAATTATGAATAAAATAATCTTAGTGAACTATATCACCCATCCATCAAAAATTTCTTTTCGAATTCCTTACCCATTAATGCAATCGATTCCGAGTGAAATCTGTCAAATATTGAAGAAACCATTTCTATCAATATTTCGACCAAACCTGGCATTATAGAAAGTATTCATGTCGGTGTATCTTGTTCTCCATCAGAGCTCGAATCATATCGCTCTCTATTTCGTGAATATTGTGATGTATTTGCTTGGTCTTACGAGGAAATTCCAAGCATAGATATTAGTATAGTTTAACACACTATTAATATGTATACTGATGTCAAACTGGTGCATCAACGACTTTGTCCTGTTCATCCAAATAAATCCACTGCCATTAAAGCAGAAGTTCAAAAAATTTTGCGTGCTGGTTTCATATACCCTGTTCCTCTAACTAAGTGGGTTTCCAATATCGTTCATGTGATGAAAAAACAAGGAACCATTAGAGTGTGCATCGATTATCGGGATGTCAATCTTGCTTGTCCAAAAGACAACTATCCTACTCCCTTTATCAACCAGATTATTAACGATTGTGCTGGATGTGAAATATTTTCGTTCATGGATGGATTTTCCAGCCACAATCAAATCAATATCCACCCAGATGATCAATATAAGACAACATTCATCTGTCGCTGGGGCACATTCACCTATAGGAAACTTTTGTTTGATTTAAAGAACACTGGGGAAAATTTTTAGAGAGCAATGGATTATAATTTCAATGACATCAAGCACATTTTTTTAACCTTATCTAGATGATTTACTAGCACATTCACGAAATCAAACTGATCACCCGATGCATTTGAGAGCCATTTTCTTACGCTCCTGACACTACAAAATACGCCTCAATCCACATAAATGTGTGTTTTGTGTTGGTTTTGGTTGTTTTCTTGGATTCGTAGTCTCAAAAGAAGGAATTCGAATCGACCCATTGAAGGTTCAGGCTATTCTTGATTTTCATGCGCCATCAAACTTACTTGAGATACAGAAACTTCAAGGAAAGGCTAACTTCCTAAGAAGGTTCATTCCAAACTACGCCGAAATGGCTAAAGGATTTACTCGACTATTGAAAAAAGGGGTTCCCTTCCATTGGGACCAAGTTGTGCAAGCTTCTTTTGATGTTGTAAAGGACACTCTTGTCCGAGCGTCATTAATGTATCTCTCTAATTATCAAAATGATTATTTCCTATATATCGTCGCGGCTAAAACAACCATTGCTATGGTATTGGTCCAAGTAGAAAATGGAATTGAACATCTGATCTATTATTTTAGTAGTAATATCAATGATACAGAAGTTAAGTATTCATATGTCGAAAATCTTGTCGTGGCAGCTGTTCAATCTGTCCAAATATTTCACCATTATATCCTGCTCTGAAAAATAACTATGGTTTTGGATTGCAACCCCATGACTTATATCTTATCACGTCAATTGCTGGGGGGAAAATATTCAAAATGGATTGTCATTTTGCAGGAATTTTATTTGTAATTCATCAAACCCAAGTCAAATAAGTCTTTAGTTTTGGTTGAGCTTCTCTGTGACCTTCCCTCTAATAGTACTGCAACTACGTCAAAACCATCAATTCTTGACGAGCCTCTGTTTCTGATCGGATCATCTGATCCTTGGTATGGAGATTTCATCATTTATCTCCAAACCCAAAATTTTCGACTTGATACCTCTCACTCTGAACAACGACGTATTCGATACCAAGCCAAAGATTATATGATCATCGGCAATACACTTTATCGTCATGGTGTTGATACCATTTTAAGGAGGTGCCTCACTCATGAGGAGGCCAAAAAAGTGTTAAATGATTGTCATGCTAGGGAATGTGGTGGAAATTTATCTGGTATGCTACCACACAGAAGATACTCTGTGCTAGTTACTTTTGGCCTACTATTTTTTGAGATTGCATCCTCACAGTTAGAAGTTGTCATGCATGCCAGATTTTTTATCGTAAAATCCACAAACTGCTAATGCCAATGCATCATGTTGTCTCTGTGGGACCATTTTCAAAATCGGGTATTGACTTCATGACCTATAACCCTCATTCGTCTGGGGGGCATGACTATATTATTGTCGCAGTCGACTATTTTACCAAATGGGCCGAAGCGATGCCTACATTCAACAACACAAGATAGACATCTTCATTGTTTTTCTTTAATCATGTTATTGCATGATTTGGGGTCCCACGGGCTATAGTTACAGATCATGGAAAGCATTTTCGCAATCACATGATGGCTGTTTTGACTGCCAAGTTAGGATTGTCACATGATAATTCTACTCCTTATTATCCACAATCAAATGGACAAGTTGAGGCTATCAACAAAATTCTTAAAAATATTCTTCAAAGAATGATAGGAGTTCGTAAAAGAAACTGGAATTTGATCCTATACTCCGCCTTGTGGGTATTGTTAGGGCTCTGTAATTTGCAAGATTGGCAAGAACAAATGCTACAGAGCCTACATCAAAACCACTTTGGAATCCTAGGATCTAGCCCTCCTAGATTCAGAGAGGGATCTCTCTATATGAGTGTTTTATAAAGATATGATATTTATGCTTTATGCTATGATATTAGGCTAGTTATGAAGTACAAGGGTTTGTTTGTTTTTGGTTGGGTGACATATCATCAAAATGAAGGAAGATTTTTGAAGGGTGACAGTATGAGTAGGTTGAGAGAATGGTTCAGCTGATAGGATAAGTGTGAAACAGTGTCAATCCATTGGGCTATGGAGTCACAAAAGGATTTAATTGCACAACAAGTTTCAAATACGTTCTATGGGGCAATTCAACTATATCAAAGGATCTTTTGAGATTTAATTATGGTATGAAACATCAAGAAGTGTGATGAAAGAATGAAAGCATATAAGAAAGAACAAAGAGCAGCTTAAGATCAGGTAAGAACTTTGAATCTAGCCTACTTTCAACATACTCACAAGGGAAAACAAAGAATAGCCTAAGATCAAGTAAAGACTTTTAACTTAGCCTGCTTTCAGCATATTCTCAAGGAAAAACAGTTTAAAACAAAGAATAACTTAAGATCAAATAAGGACTTTTAACCTAGTCTGCTTTCAGCATATTCTCAAAGGAAAACACTTAAGATAAACAATAAACAGTAGCCTAAGATCAGGTAGGAACTTTGAATCTAGCCTGCTTTTGGCATACTCTTAGGGAAACTTTCAAAGACAATATCTCAATTTATACTCAGGAAACATGGGCTCACCAACAATTCATTAGTTATACTCTATTGAATTATCCTTAAAACACAATCAGAAGAAAACATTAAGATAAAGCTTATTAGTGAGATTTAGGGTACTTTTACAGTAAATCCTAATCTATATTTGTTGTTCTTTATCAAAGAAAGTGGACAATATGGAAAACATAAGAAAAAATGACAATTACAGTAAGAAAAACATCATCATTGACATAAACCAGGATCCCATAAATTAGCTTGTATATTTGATGTTCAAACCAGTTGCAATCTTCAAGTCCAGTAGGTCTTTACAACTTCAAACTTATCATCTCAGTCTATGTTTCTTCAATTAAAAACAGAGCTTCAGCAAGCCTCAATAAATATTTACACTTGATAACTATTCAATACCCAACAATAATAATGAACTCCTCATATGATATTTATAAGTAAATTTGAGGAGGTGGAGTGGAAAGAAGGTCCAATTAATCAATTAATACAGAGTAAATGCTTCTTGACCTTTGGGAGGCCTTAGGGAGAAGATTTCAGATGTTTACCTCTGTTTTAATCAATTTTACATTAAATTTTATCAACTTCAGTCACTTTTGTTGACTTTGGAGGCTTTTGGTAGGCTAGTAATTAATTCTGAGCTATCATTGGCAAATATCTCTGACTGTGCATTCAATTTGTATTCTTTTGAGGAAAATGAACTTGTAGGTGGCATTTTGAGGATCAATTGCCTCACTAATGTGGCATTTGGAGACTCTATTTGTTGATATGTCTGCTTTAGAGGCTTTAAACACCGATTAGGCCTTGATTTTGCGTTAAGGCCTTCTTTTCATATTTTGGGCCTTTTTGTCCTTTTCTGACTGTTTCAACCTTTTAAACTAACTTTATATTCAAACTGTGCTTTATCCCTTTAAACTGTGGGATTAAGTCTTTTGATCTTCAACTTTATGCTTTAATCCTTTATGTTTAATTCCTGATACTCTTTACTGATCTTTATTAACTTTATTATTCGCTGACATGTGCTTTTGCTGTGGCGCTGGGGGTTTTGACTGAGTAAACCAATGCTCATGAAACATTGGAAAATACATGAAATTTGACCCCTTTTGTCCCTTCTTGCTTTTAATTCAGCCACAGAGGATCGTGATCCTCGGCCTTGTCCCTTGATTGGACTGTGGGACAGGTTTATACTATATAACCACCATGAAACCTGCAACAAAACACAAATCATTATAAAATCCTACGTTATGTGGATAAAACTGCTTTGGAGGGTTTGGCGGAGGCGGAGGAGCAATGCAAAGGAGGTGAAATGTAGGCAGAAGAGGCTCTGTGGAGAAAAATGTGAAAACGAGGTTCAAATGTGAATTTGGGTGCGAAATATGGATTAGTTGTTTTGTGAAAACCGTCGGCGGTTTTCGCGTGGCATTCAAGCGGTAAGTGGTTTTAACGCGATCAAACGCGATACCACATAGGGTGCGACACCTGTCCACCTAGAAACCGCCTATTTCGCGTAGATTCGGGTTGTTAAACCCTGACAGAAAATTCTACGCGAAATAGAATGCCGGCTGTCGGATCTGGGGGTGTAGATCCAACGGCCACGGGGGAGCGTGATGGGTGGAAGATGCATGGTGGAAGGGAGGTGGTGGAGGCCAAGTGGCAGTCAGAGATTGGACGGGTAGTTAAATAGTGGGGGGTGGGACCGGAGTATGACGTCATCTCTTCTGTTTTATAGCGGGATGGTTGATCGGTAGGGTCAAAAGGTGAGAGTGAGTGTAAACCATTGATCTTGGCAGATCAACGATGGAGATGTGTTGGCGCAGATGTATGACAAGGGATGGTGGGGATATGGGATGGAAGGAGGGAGAACGATAGCCATTAGATCAATGAGATGTACAATCGAGATCTCATCGGAGGTTAAAACATGGGCGGGGGGAAAGGAGAAACATAATGGAGAAAAAGACATGGTTTGCCGATGCGATGGGGTCATTTCAATGCGATTGAAGAATGCCGATGCGATGAGCGCATCGGCATATTGCAAAATCGGCAGAAAGAACAGGAAAAGGCACGAAGATTTTGAAAACACTAATATGCGATTGTGATGGGGGCTTAAGTCCTTAGCACGTGGTTTCGGGCCGTGGTTTTATAGCGAAAGAGGGGCTAGGGCTTAGGTGAAAAGGGGCTGAAGGCCTTAAAAAGGGGCGAAAAGGATTTTTAAAGGTTTTTTATGATTTTTATGGGTTTTTAATCCATTTTTGAGGTTCCGGTAGGAAAAAGGGGATGATTTAAACCATAAAAAAGAGTTTTTTATAGGTTTAAAAGGGATTTTTGGAGGTTTTTTAGGAAAATGAGAAGGAAAAAAGGAGAAATTTCAAAGGAAAATGGAGGATGATTAAAAGGGAAAAAAAGGTGATATGAGGGGATTTTGGAGGAGTTTATGAAGGTGAAAAGATGGGGAGCATGGCTGAAAACAGTCTCCTTTATCAGCAGGTCTTCTTGAGGATTTTTAATGAAGATATCAGTGGAATAGAAGGGATGTTTTGGACAAGGGAAAGCAAGGCTTCAATAACTCTCAATTTTTCTATAAAATTTGTTTCTTGAAGACTAAAGACTTGTTTTAGCCATCATTTTCCGTAACAAAATTTACTGATGGCTAACAGTGGCTCCACTTGGGGATGGCATCTCCTTGGAGGTGTCAAGAACTTCAGAGATAAATATTTGGAACGTAGACCAGTTCTTTTATCCATTGACAACATTATCTTCCTTGATCATGCTGCTTAAAATGATGATCAGTATTACATCAAACAGGATAATTCATTCCCCAAACAACTACCTACACCGCCTACTTTTCCTAACATTTTTTCTTCATAAGGTGCACTTGGACTTGCAAACCTTTGTCATCACATTTTATTCTTTTATTGAAAGCAAGAAACTAATCTAAATATACCCTTATTTCTTCCATGAGTTCAGATTAAGCAATTGAACTCATAAATTTTCTACCTAAGCTACTATCTGCCAGGATTAAACTGTCTGACAGATTTTATTCTCTATATTATAAAACAAAAAATTAAAATACAGCCAAACCAGGATTAAGCAGTCTGATTTTTTGTTGTGTCTATGGCTGTAGGTACAAGCTGCACATAGAATTTATTTGTAGAAAATTTAAAACAAAACTGTGAAGGCTTAAGATCTGAAAATTTAAATCATCCTTCATTTTTCTTATGACTCAAATTTTGATCTGTTTTAGAGTCATCCTTTTGCTTCTCTCTTGGTTCAGATTTTGAGCATGTTTGAACCATTTTCTTCTATCTTTGGCTCAGGTTTTGATCTTATTAGAGCCATTTCTTTCTAATCTAACAGGTTCAGGATTTAAGCTTGTTTGAACCTCTATTTTTCTATCCTAATCTAGTCTACTGATGAGCCAAGATTAAATTGTTTGGCAAATCTTCTTCACTTAACCTATCAGCAATAAATTAAAATCTATCTAGTCATGATTAGGTTGTATGACTAGATAGCAGTGTTCTTTTAAGTAGTAGCATTTAAGCTTGCACACTTTCAGATTTTCATTCTTTTCTTTTTTGGTATGGGATGTACCTTTCTTCTTTTAATCTGGCCTCTTTTCTCTTTTTTATTGTTTATTGTATTTTTTCTTTTTTAAAATCAAAAGAAGTGTTATATACAATGAATAAAAACTTTTAAACTAAAAAATATCAGTTCACAGAAATAATGTTTGAGCATCCTGCCATTGACAGGACCTCCAAAATATTCAACTCCATCCAATTCTTGAAAAAAGAATGCATTGTTCCCAATAGCAGATTGGATAAGATAAAGGCCTTGCCATAAGTTATCAAATTTTCCACGTTTGCCTTTATCTTCTCTCTTTGAATCCCATTTCAACACTTTATCACCTATTTTAAAATCACTTGCCTTGGTTATTTTGTCAAATAGCTTCTTGATGTTTTCTTGTATTTGTTGTGCTCTGATGTATACTTCTTCTCTAGTTTGTTGTAGATGTATAGTCTAGTTTATTCTTCTTGTTATATCATCATCTTCAGACTGTACTTCTTGGATCAACTTCATGATTGGCACTACTAGACTGGTTGGAAATATTGCATCTATCCCATAAACTAGCTGGTAAGGAGACATTCCAATTGAATTTTTAATTGTTAGTATGTCTACCCATAAATCATGTACTAGCTTACTGTGCCATGATTTCTTGTTATATTCCAGCAACTTCTTGATTATGTTCACCAAAATTTTATTTGAGGACTCTGCCAACCCATTACCTTGAGGGTAATAAGCTATGGAATGACCCAATATAATCTGATATTTATGACAGAATTCTACCATCTTTTTAGACCCAAATGCAGCATCATTGTCAGTTATGATCTTTCTAAGACAGCCAAATCTAGACAATATACGGTTTTCAAGAAATGAAATGATGATTGAGTATGTGGCATTATAGAGGGGATGGCTTCTATCCATTTGGTAAAATATTTTGTTGCTGTGAAGATCCATTTATGTTGGGCAGATGAAGCAGGATGGATTTCCCCAATGAAGGCTAGATCCCACTGCTGAAAAGGAGCTTCAACAGTGATTGGTTGCAGAGGTAAGGGAAGAAACTTTCTTTTGCCTTCAAATATTTGGCATTTGTGACAGGCAAGGATCATTTTATGGACATCTTGAAAGAGGGTGGGCCAGTAGTAACCAGCTCTAAGGATTTTGTTAGCAGTTGACTTCCAGTAGAGGTGGCCTCCACATTCTCCTTCATGAAACTCGCGCTTGATCTTATCTGCATCATTCTCAAGAAAACATTTAAGCAATAATACACTAGCATTTTTCCAATATAAACATTTATCAAAAATGCAGTAATTTATAGCTTTCAATTTTAAGAATCTTTCCTTCATTTTAGACAAACCAGGTGGTACATTAAGTTTGAGAAAAACAAACAAAATGTCAGTATACCAAGATGAATTCAGAAAATGATCTTCAATAATTGGAGTTATCAACTCCTCCTGTTCATCTAATGCATTAAACATGTATATATCAAGAGCTTGAAAGTTGGATTCAACCATAATTTTTGCTAGACCTTGACTTTTTATGAGCTTAGAGGGTTTGATTTCTAAGTCATATTCTAAAATTACAGCAATCCACATTCCTCTTTTGCCATCTGGATCTTGGGTCAATATGTCTTTTACAACTGAATGAGGCACAAATGTTATAATGTGGGAATGTAAAATGTAAAATCTGAAGTCTGTTAAGCCTTTGACCAAGGAAAAGGCTTGTTTTTCCATTATGTTGTACTTCAGAGGTGCATCTCTTAATGTCTTGCTGAAAAATGCAATTGGCTACTCTTGTCCATTCATGTTTTTCTGTAATAGGACAACAACTATTGTGTGTTCTGATGCAAATGAAAAAATGAAAAAATCTTTTGTAAAATCAGGACTGATGAGAACTAGTGTTTTGGTAAGTGCTTGTTTTACCAGCTAAAATGATTTCTTTGCTTCCAAGGTCCATTTAACTCCTTCTCCTTTAAGCATATTTGTCATGTTTCTCAGGAGTTCAGCTAAATTGGGTATGAACCTTCTCAAGAAATTGATCTTCCCAATGAAAGATTGAAGTTCCTTGAGGTTTCTAGGTTGGGTGATTTTCAATATACCATGAATCCTCTTTGGGTCTATCCTTATTCCTTCTTCAGATATGATATGTCCAAGAAGTTTACCTTCTTGGAGACCAAACAATGTTTTCTTTGAATTTAAAGATAACCCATAATTTATGCATTTCTCAAAGACTTTCATAAAGTGTATTAGGTCTTCTTTATCTATTTTAGAATAGACAGTGATATCATCTAAATAAATCACAATGAAGTAACCTATTTCTTCTGAGAATGCAATGTCCATGGCTCTCTGAAATGTGGCACCAGCATTCATTAAACCAAAGGGCATTTTCAAATACATGAAAGTACCCCAAGGAATAGTAAAGGTTGTTTTAAGTTAATCATTAGGATGTACCAATATCTAATTGTAACCTGAGAAGCCATCTAGCAAAGAAATTCTCTTAGAACCAACTACCCTTTGTAAGATATGATCCATTTTGGATAATGGAAGTTGTCCTTTAGTGAGGCTTTGTTTAAATTTCTAAAGTCAATGCAAAACCTTATTTCTCCTGTTTTCTTCCTAACTGATACAAGATTAGACACCCATTCTGAGTATCTAACAGAGACTATAATTCCAGCATCATACATTTTCCTAATTTCTTTTTCTACCAGAGGTAATTGAACAGGGTTGATTCTGCGCAATTTTTGTTTAAAAGGCTTCTAGTTTTCTCTGAGGGGTATCTTATGCTAGATTATTTCTATATCATATGATTTCAAATCTTCATAACTCCATGCAAATACATCAGAAAATTCTTTAAACAACTCAATGTATTTCAACTTAATGTGAGCTGGCAGTGTTTTAGACAGTTTGATCATTTTGGGCTTTTCCTTACTGCCTATGTTGCATTCTTCCACTTCAGCTTCAGTAGGTTCCAGTTTTGGCTTTTTGGCAACATCATTCAAGTCAAACAATTCTTCTAATGGGACCAATCCTTTTGGAAAGCTTTGATCTTTAGATCGCAGCACTTCCGGGTCTTCATTTTCTAAACCTGTGCTATTTTCTATTGTATGTTTGGGTTTATTAGTTAACAGATTTATTTCAGCAATTTCAGGAAATTTTTCTTCTTCAAGAAGTGGGTTTTCTTCAGTAGGACAATCTTGTTCATAATTTGAATATGAGTTTGGTATGTCAAATTCATTTTTGGACTGTAGGAAGTCTTCTATTTTTTTATCTCCATCAAAAACTTGCCAGTATTTTTCATTATCCGGGACAGCTGGTCTATATTTGACTTGGGTGGTGCATAGCTTGCTTTCATAAGGTGTTAGACAAGTTCTAGCAGCAAAGGCTAATCCATTAGCAAGAATGTTTTGATTCCTTGGGACAAAGGTAAGTTGGAATTCAGCAAAGGTTTTCAATAATTCCATGGCATCATCTCTGTTACACCATTTTTTGGTCATCTAATCTACTATCATTAGATGGACCCAAGTACACCATGTGAGACCAATTTTACCCTAAGTAAAATTGCCTTCACTATGTAAAATAACTTAATAAAACACATTTATTAGGTTGTTTATGGTCTAAACAGGAAACCCCAAAAGGAAATATTAAACAAACCTATATTTGTTTGACTTTCCTGGTCATGTTTAACCCAAAACAAAGAAATTAATTAGATAAATCTTTATTTATATTATTATTTTCTAGGAATAATTATTTAAATCTTATTTAAATAATATTCCTTGTTAAATATGACTAAATCACCCATAAATAATTAAATAAATCATTATTTATTTGATTATATTTTAACCACTTCCTTAAAATGATAAATAAATCATTTATTTATTTATTATTCACAAATAAAGGGATTTGACCCAAGTCAAATACTTTTTCCCTCCAACAAATATAATAAAATATTTCATAAAAGGTGGATCTAGATTTGGTTAATGTTATTTTAATCATGCACCAAGATCTAGAATGACCCAATATTTTGTTATAAATAGGAGGGATTTTCCTACCATTCTTCACCTTTTTTTGCCTATTAGATCACTCTGGATATAAACTCTTGGTCTGAATTTGAGCCATTATCATTGTCATATTTTCCATTATTTTTTTGTGTGAGCTCCCTTTGAGTTCTATCTTTGTCTGGGTTTTCTACACCAACAGGAGAGAGAAATGCTAGATCTGAAGTGCTGAGGACTTCCAAGAACCCATCCCATTGAGGAGAATTGGAAACACCTTCTTGTTTTCCTCCCAGGTGCCCTTAATACAAAAAATTCTTTCAAAAATTTTTCTTGTCTTGTCTATTGGATGTATGGAGAAAAACCTCATTTTTACTGCTTAATGTCTCTATATGCATAGATCTA
The DNA here is from genome assembly GCA_034641835.2 of Pinus albicaulis. Lineage (NCBI taxonomy): Eukaryota > Viridiplantae > Streptophyta > Pinopsida > Pinales > Pinaceae > Pinus > Pinus albicaulis. The sequence continues at coordinate 28,524 of JAXQQM020068714.1, read as the reverse complement.
GTTTTTTGCAGCACTTGTCTTGATCAACTAACTGCAGATCTGAAGATATTGGCAGCCATATTTGATGTTAGGGCTATAAGTTATGCGTAGCTAAAGTGGTCTTTTTTCGTACACTTCAACAAAAGATTCATACTAACAACTGGCGACTCCACACGGGTTTTCAATTATGACCGCTGTCGTTTTTCATATTCCTGCATATCCAGCTACTTCAGACCCTAGGGTTTCTTTTCAGCTTTTTGTATTTCCTATTTTCATGTTGTTTTTCACCTATAAAACCCTAAAACATTAAAATTTCTAACTTCCGCGTGTTTCTGGCCCTATTGCACAGGTGACAGACATCAGCCGCAACTGAGACGACAATTTTTCTAGAAATCTGCCGCTGGGACACCCGGAGCTTTAGGTCACACTTTTCAGCCCAGAAACTGCGACCTGGACCTCCAGGTCACACTGTTCAGCCCATTATCTGCGACCTGCATAGAAAACAGGTCAGAACCTGCGACCTACCAATTTTTCTGCTATTTTTTTGCAATTTTTCTGGGTTTTTCTGAAGCTTCTGTCAGGGTTTTCCAGCCTCTGTCTCAGCTCGTTTCAACCTGTTTTTGATCTTTTTTGCTCATCTAAGTGGGAACATAGCCCCCTCGGGCTTCAGTACCCTCCACTTTTGGTGGAAGAGTTTTTTACCTGTTTCAGGTGTCTGTTTTTTCAGAGTTTCAGCCCCCCCTTTTCCAGATCTGATACCTCCTTTTCAGATCTCTTTTAATCAGCTCCTCTCCCTTTCAAATCAACTCCTAAAGATTTTTTTGGATCTACCTTTAGGGCTTCCTCCTTGCCCCTTCTGCTTTTTGTTGATTTCCCCCTTTTTTCCAGCCACCTTGCCTCTGCCTCTTGGTTGTGATCTGCCCCTCTTTTCAGCAGATTTCTCCTTTAGATCCCTGTCCCTTTTGACCCTAGATCTATTGGCCTCCTTTTAGTGTGTTTTGACTAGATTTTTCCCTCTGTTAGACTAGTTTTGAGAGCCCCGCCTTTTTGGGTTAGATCGATGCATTGATTAGCTGTTAATTTTTTGTTATTTCAGCATTATATACTGTTCTCTGCAGCATTATTTTCAGTTACGCAACACACTTTTTCTCTTGCTCTCAAAATGAAAAGGGTTTAAAAATTAAAATTAACGCACGCCACACACTCACCCTAAGCGAAGAAGAGCCTGGTTTGCACCGCCAGGCAAAGACTTTAAAATCAATTGACACTGCACCTTTCTGCCCTTGTTTCGACATTGTAATCACTTGATTCTACACCTCCCTGCCTTTGTTGGTCATTCTTCTTCCCCTCATGCCGTGTTTTTGTTGTCACCATTGCGCCCCCAAAGCGCACATCCCGGAGACTTCTTGGCCTTCACCCTCAGTTTCTGGTCGGTCGACCTACTCCTTCCCGCCGTCGTCGAGTTAGTCCTCCTCCGAGTCTGCACTCCGACTCCTCTTATGATTCATTAGGTTCTCCTTTTACTTTTGGTTCTCCCCCTGTCACCTTCACTATGTCTGGTCTAGGGCCTAACGCTAGCGGTAATCTCGGCCCTAATGCCGGGACTACTCCTAGCGGAACCACCACAGGAACTACCTCAGCTGCACCTTTGCTCCCTTACATGGTAGGCCTCAGCTTCCCCGATTTCAATCAGTTGATCAATGACCCTATCCGCCACGATGTTGGTTGGCCTACTATGCCAACCAAGCTCCCCTCCGACATCCCTAAGTTCGAAGGCCTTACTGGAGAAGATCCAACCAACCATGTCTGATCTTTCCACATGTGGTGTTCCTCCAATTCCATTACCAATGATTCCATCCGTCTTCGGTTGTTCCAACGCACACTTACCGGTGAAGCTTCTAAATGGTATGTTGACCAAGCCACCTCTTCCCATACCACCTTTGCGACCATTTCCCAAGCCTTTTTATCTTATTTCCAGCTCCCTCTAAGATACGATACTGGTACAGAGCTTTTGACTTCTTTCAAGCAAACCTCTTCGACCCGCCTTTCCACTCATGTCCAGGAATGGCGGAGAAGATGGAGCTTATGTCGAGCACCCACCTTCGAAGATCGGGTTTATATGGACTAGTTCCTTCGCACTCTCTTACCTCACATTGGAAAAGATGTCGCCTCCCATTTCCCTCAAACCGAAGAAGCCGCCCTCCAAATAGCCTTGAAATATGACCTGATCTACGCTCAGTCTGGTTATGTATATACCGTCCTTCCTGACCTCCCCAGGCCCGGTGGTGCTAACGCCTCGGGGGCATCTCATTCCACCGACGGTATCATTGGAGCCCTTTCTCATCCGTATGCTCAACCTCCTATGGGCTATGGTCTCCCTCTGGGAGGGGCCAGCACCTCTAGCACTTTTCCCCCTCCAGTTAGCATGTATCTAGGATACGGCATGCCTCATCCTTTTGCCCAACCTCCTGCTTATGTTAGGTCCCTATATCACTAGTATAGTCCCTTATTATTGTTAGTGTAACCCCCTTATTGTTATTATTGAACCCTTGTAACCCCCATTTTGTTATTATTGTGCCCTTAAATTATTATTGTTAGGTCGGCTAGGATTACATTGTGGCCCACTAGGATTACATTATGGCCCCATGGACTCCTATATATAGAAAGGAGGTTTTGTAAATTGTATCATCCAAGAATTTTTCATTTATGTAATGTATTGGAGGTTACCCCCTTGAAGTGGCTCATTTCTAAGGCGTTGATATCTCTTTTCTTCTCTTTTTGGAGCTGGTTACACAACATTTGGTATCAGAGCTTTGGATTCTAGGGTTACGCTGCTCCAAACAGGTCATCGTGGCATTTTCGTTATAACTTTTTCTACGAAGCTTCAGAAGCTGAAATTTTTAGGGTGTGAAGCTGAAATCTTGAGAAAGTTTTTCTAAAAATTTCAGAGCTTGGTTCGCAACATTTTCGGAGACATGATCTGTGGAAGTTAGGTCTTTTTTCAAGCTCCTAAACAGGTCATCATGGAATTTGCGCTATAAAAAATTTTCTACGAAGGTTCAGAGTCTGAAATGCATATGGTGCGAAGCCGAAATCCTGAGGAAATTCGTGAAAAAATTTCAGAGCTTGGTTCGCAATATATTTGGAGATATGATCTGTTGAAGGTAATGCTTTTTCAGGCTCCTGAATTTCATCTCAAAGAGGTGATCGTGGGAAAAGTTCAATAACTCTCTCTCTGGGCATCGGATTGGAGTGCCGTAAAAAGTGGTTGCAAGTACACAGACTACAGTTTCTTGGCTATCAATTTCAGAGATGAAGGATGAAACATTGACACGTGGCAAGTCGTACAAGTTCGCTCTACTGAACCAGTCCAAAATTGGGTCATTGTGGGAGATTGGAAATAAATTTGTCTTGAAGAATCCAAATCAGATCATACCTGTGGAATTTTAAAGATAGTTCAAAAGGCTACTACAATAGTAAATTTCAGATATTGAATATTCTCAATTACAGAGATAATTCAATTTTAATACAGAGCTCCTAAAAAGCAAGTAAAAGGTGTGTATTTTTTTTTCCGAATTGCATAAGTCTTGTTTGAAGAATCAAGTTGAATTGATTCCAAGGGAATATTGTAGAATAGATATCAGTATTGGATTCTAAAATGGCCCCTAAAAAGAATTAAACTCCCATTAAGCCTTTAGAAGGCTCTACTGTGACTCATGAAGACGAAGAATGGCAACATGACATATCAAAATTATAAGAGCAAGTGCAACAACAAATTTCGCTCTCGCAAAGAACAACAAAAAATGAAATGGAAGTTTTGAAGAAAGGCATGGAAACTAAGATGGATGGTTTGAAGAAAGGCGTGGAAGCTAAGATGAATGGTTTGGAGGCTAAGATGGATGGCATGGAAGTGGGCATGGAAGCTAAGATTGATGACATGGAAGCTAAGATCGATAAAAACATGAAAGACAACATGGAAAACATGAAGAATGATCTAAAAGCATACATGGAAGGCTTGATGACAAGCTTAAAACAAGAAATGATTCCTAATGGCGGAAATATAGTAGAAGAACCTCATGATGAGAACAAAATAAATGTTAATCGTGATTTCATAAACTCTAATGTTGGCTGGAAGAACCACCATATTCCAAAAATGGATATGAGGAAGTTTGATGGAAAGGATCCTGTAACATGGATACTACAGATGGAGCAATATTTTGATCTCCATACCGTGCAAAACACACAAAAGGTACGCATTGCAACTTTACATTTAGAACAAAATACATTTGTATGGTATCAATGGCTTTGCTCCCGTAAAAAATTGTCACTTGGTCAATTTTTACGGAGGAAATGATAGCACATTATGAGGATACAAAGAGCAACACCTTCTTTAGACAGTTGATAAATCTCAAAGAAAAGGGTTTAGTGGGGCAGGACATTGAGGACTTCCAAAAATTGAATATAAGGGTAACTGATATTCCAGAGGAACACAGGATTGATCTCTTCATAGGCACTCTAAAGGATAACATCCAACATGAAGTTCGTATTTTGGAACCTGATTCATTGGAGAAGGCATTCAGGTTGGCAAGAAAAGTTGAATGTAAAATTATGGCGACAAGGAAGCCTACCACTCAATTCTATAAAGAAGGAAGTGTTGCTACACCTAGATTTGCACAACCTACAAGGTTGACACCACAACAATTTGAAGAAAAAAGAGCAAAAGGGCTTTGCTACAGTTGTGATAGAAAATACACTAAAGGTCATAAGTGTGCTGAGAAGAAATTATTTTACATAGATTGTGAAGAGGAAGAAGAAAATGAACAAGAAGAGGATATACACCAGAAACCAGCCCTAGAAGAGGAAGAAATGAATCCGACCATATCGTGTAATGCACTGGCAGGAATTACCACTCCTCAAACTCTCAAGATAAAAGGACAAATCAAGAAGAAAAAGGTAATAGTGTTGATCGATTCAGGTAGCACCCATAATTTTATTCATTGTAAGGTAGCCAAGGAATTAAATTGTTTCCTATACCCAGCACCAGAATGTCAAGTGATGGTTGCAAATGGAGGAACTATAAATTGCTCTGGAAAATGCCATAATATTAAGCTAACCATGGGGGAATATGTATTGACTAGTCTAATGCTTTCCATTCCTATGGGAAGTGCTGATGTTGTACTAGGAGTACAATGGTTACAATCTTTGGGGACGATAGCTTTTAATTTTCAAGAACTTTTCTTGAAATTTTTTTCAGAAGGAAAGGAAGTCGAATTACGGGGTATTGAAGGGAAGCCAGGAAGGATAATAAGCTCTAATGTCATGACAAAGATTCTAAAGAAATAAAAACGAGGCGTAATTGCACAATTATGCTCACTAGAAGTTCCGACATCAAAATCATCTATTTCTGCAGATCTCCAACAAGTCTTGGACAATCATTCCAAGGTGTTTGAAACTCCTAAAGGACTCCCACCTATTCGTGATCATGATAATGCTATTCATTTGATTCCAGGAAGTGTTCCTCCAAACATCAGACCTTATAGATATCCTTACTTCCAAAAGACTGAAATTGAACATATGATTGCAGAAATGTTAGAGGCGGGTATAATTCAACCTAGTCAAAGTTCTTTCTCTGCTCCTGTAGTTTTGGTACACAAGAAGGATGGATCATGGCGAATGTGTCCGGATTATAGGGAGCTCAATAAGCTCACCATTAAAGACAAATTTCCCATTCCCGTGATTGATGAATTATTGGATGAATTACATGGAGCAATTTATTTTACCAAGTTGGATCTTCATTCAGGATATCATCAAATTAGAATGAAGACTCAAGATATTCCAAAAACAACATTTCGAACTCATGAGGGTCATTATGAATTTTTGGTCATGCCTTTTGGCCTTACCAATGCACCTTCTACATTTCAAGGGTTGGTGAATTCCATTTTCAAACCCTTCCTTAGAAAATTTGTGCTAGTATTTTTTGATGATATACTAATCTACAGCGGGTCTTGGAAGGATCATGTTGAACATGTTGACAGGGTGCTCAAACTATTGCAGGAGAAACAATTATATGCAAAAAAATCCAAATGTTTCTTTGGAGTATAAGAGGTGGAATATTTGGGTCATATTGTATCTCACGAGGGTGTGAAAGTAGACCCTAACAAAATTAAAGCCATTAAGGAATGGAAAGTCCCCACAACCGTAAAAAAGTTGCGAGGATTTCTCGGGTTAACAGGGTATTATCGCAAGTTTGTTAAGAATTATGGGAGAATAGCAGCACCTCTAACAACATTATTGAAGAAAGATGCATTTTCATGGACTCCTGAAGCAACTAAGGCCTTTGAACGTCTTAAGGAGGCAATGTGCCATGCACCTGTCTTAGCTACGCCAGACTTCACAAAAACCTTTATTGTGGAATGTGATGCCTCAGGAAATGGAATTGGTGCAGTTTTAATGCAGGAAGGAAGACCCATTGCTTTTGAAAGTCGTCCAATCAAAGGAAAGTACTTACAGAAACCTATTTATGAGAAGGAAATGTTAGCAATACTACATGCACTAAAGAAATGGCGAATTTACCTAATGGGAAGACACTTCAAGGTAAAAACTGATCATGATAGTCTTAAACACTTTTTGGAACAAAGACTATCATCAGAAGAGCAGCAAAAATGGGTCACAAAGTTGGGTTATGACTTTGAAATAATCTACAAAAAAGGAAAGCTTAATGTTGTTGCAAATGCACTCTCAAGAAAGAATGAAGAGGTGGAAGCATTGCTTTGTGCCATTTCTATTATCCAACCGGATTGGATAACCGAAGCAAGAGATGAATGGAAGAAGGACAAAGATGTATGGACACTCATTCAAAAGTTGCAGCAAGATCCTAGTACATCCGATACATTTAGTTGGAAAAATGATTCCTTATGGTACAAAGATCGCTTATATCTTTGTAAGAATTACCAACTAAAACAAAAGATTCTTCTGGAATTGCACACTTCTCCTTTAGGAGGACACTCAGGATTTTTAAAAACTTACTAGAGGGTGAAGAAAGAATTTTTTTGGGATGGCCTTAAATCTGATATTCAAAAGTTTGTGGCGGAATGTTTGGTTTGCCAGCAGAATAAAGTGGAAACAATTAAGACCCTGAGACTTCTACAACCTTTATCCATTCCAAGTCAACGTTGGGAGGAGATTTCAATGGATTTTATCACAGGTTTACCTAAGTCCGAAGGAAAGAGTGTCATCATGGTGGTAGTTGATAGATTTACCAAGTATGCACACTTTTGTGCATTATCTCATCCATTTAAAGCAAGTACAGTTGCTACTACATTTATGGATAGAATTCAAAAGCTACATGGAAGCCCAAGGGTTATTGTGAGCGACAGAGATCCCATTTTTACTGGAAATTTTTGGACGAGTTATTTTCTTGTTTGGGTACTCAATTAGCTCATAGCTCATCTTATCATCCTCAATCTGATGGTCAAACTGAGATCGTAAATAAATGTTTGGAAGGATATCTTCGTTGTTTTGTATCTGATAAACAAACACAATGGGTCAAGTGGTTACCTCTTGCTAAATGGTGGTATAACACTTCCTTCCATGCTACAGCAAAAATGACCCCATTTATGGCACTTTATGGATATCATCCACCATCCATCACATCATATTTAAGAGAAAATTCGAAGTTTCAAGCAGTGGAAGATCACATCGAGCATCAGCAAAAAGTTCTCCAACTCTTAAAGGATAACCTGAATTTGGCACAAAATCGAATGAAACAACAGGCAGATCAACATCGCAGCGAGAGAAGTTTTGATGTAGGAGATTGGGTATTTTTACGGCTGCAACCATACAAACAAATGTCCCTCAAGCAAGCTAAGAAGGATAATAATTTATCACCAAAGTACTATGGTCCTTACAAGGTGTTGCAAAAGATTGGTTCTATGGCATACAAATTGGAGCTTCCTGCTTCTTCGCGAGTACATCCAGTTTTCCATGTTTCATGCTTAAAGAAGGTTATAGGTGAAAATCTTCCAGTTCAAACAATATTTCCAGAACTCGATGAGGAAGGAAAAATAATATTGGAACCTGAAGTGGTCATGGAAACAAGAACTCGACAGCTACGGAATCGATCAATTTCAGAGTATCTCATCAAGTGGAAGAACTTACCCACTGAAGATTCTACATGGGAGGATGAGAATTTTATACGGAAGCACCCAGAGCTACTCAAGTGTTGAGGACAACACTTTTTTGAAGGAGAGGGGCATGTTAGGTCCCTATATTACTAGTATAGTCCCTTATTGTTGTTAGTGTAACTCCCTTATTGTTATTATTGTACCCTTGTAACCCCCATTTTGTTATTATTGTGCCCTTAAATTATTATTGTTAGGTCGGCTAGGATTACATTGTGGCCTACTAGGATTACATTATGGCCCCATGGACTCCTATATATAGAAAGGAGGTTTTGTAAATTGTATCATCCAAGAATTGTTCATTTATGTAATGTATTGGAGGTTACCCCCTCGAAGTGGCTCATTTCTAAGGCGTTGATATCTCTTTTCTTCTCTTTTTGGAGCTGGTTACACAACAGCTTACCTCAATGTTGCCCAACCTAACCATTATCCTTATCCGTAGCCTGGTGCGCCAGCTCCTCCAGCATATGCGCTTCCACCTCCCTTGCCTCCTCCACCCCCGCAACAGCACCTACAACCCCCTCCAAGGCAATTATTTGCATAGCAGGGCGCGACTAATCCCCCTTCTTCTCAAAGAAGGCGGAGAGGCAATCAAAATCAATCTACCCCTGGTACTCGTGGACACAATCCTCAAGGTACTGACCCTAACATTGCTAACCAGCAACAGGGCACTCAGCCCAAACTGGACAAGCCTCTTCGCACAAATAAGCCTTGTTCGTGTTGCAGTGTTTACGGTCATTACACCCATGATTGTCCCCTCTTACCACAGATGCAACAGATGTGGGAGTCTCAAGCCACATTGCGAGGACAACATGCCTCCCCTCATGCTCCCCCTAATGTGACCACTACTCAACCAGCTGTGTTTACTGATCCTTTCCCTCAGCAAGGATTCGTGGCTGCCCAACCACCTGACGGACAGGTCGCCACTCAACCTTCCCCTTCTCGTTCCTCCGATTACCAGATCCTCATGATGAACTCGGATCCATCCCCAACCGTCGACCTTCACCTTCAAACTCGGTCTTGCCAATACCCCAAGCCTTCCGCTCATTCTGCCCCCGAGTCCCCTTCTTCAGGTTCTACAGAGCCTCTTTCGACACCCAATGGTCCCTTACACATCCCTCAACCCAAAGTTCAGGTTCATACCAAGATTCCTAAGGGACCATTACGCCGAAATGCTGCTTCTGGTCGAGCTGCTCATTCGTATAGCATAGTAGATGATTTGGCGCAATCTCCTGCTGCCATTTCCACATTGGAAATCCTCCAGTCGTTCCCTTCCCAAAAGAAGGCTCTGCTATCTGTCGTGGGCGCTGTAGATCCTGTCGATGACCAAATGATTGTTTTCGACGCCCGTCAATCAGAACATCCTCCTCTTCCTGCTTCCATCGCCCTCCAAATCCCAGTCAAAATCCGGAATGCCAACGTTCCTCGGTGTATAATTGATGAGGGGGCATCCACTTGTGTGATGTCCGCTTCGGTTTGGAAGCAACTCGGATCTCCTGAGTTGGCCCCTTCCACGATCACCCTTCAAGCGTGGGACGGCCACGCCTCCCAGCCCATTGGCCTTTTACGTAATTTTCCTATCACCCTTGCAGGCAAGACTGTTTGCGTTGACGTCGAAGTCATCGACGCCCCTCTAGATTACAACATTTTCTTGGGGCGAAGCTACACCTATGCCATGTCGGTTGTCCCATCTGCGGTTTTTCGCAAGATGTCGTTTCCTCATAATGGCAAGATAGTCACCATCGACCAGTTGACCTACCATGAACCAAAGTCTCAAACCTCCCCTAAGACGACTATCTCTTCCGTAGCCAATAAGCAGACCGTCGATTCCTTGACTAGTGTCTCTCTCGGCGTCTATAAAGACTCCTCTTTGCTTGGAACTTTTCCTAGTCTCCCTCCTCCTCCTATCTCTGATCCCAACTTATCGAATGTTTGCATGATGCAATCGTCTCAGGCTACCCTTAAGCGACCCGCTTCGGCTAGTCAGCAACCTCAGACTCAACCTCACCCACCGCAACCCGCTCCTAGCCATTCATCTCAGCCAGCCGGACCTCCTCCTTCTGGCCCCTCTTCTACAGCTGGTATCCATGAGCCCCTCTATACTCCTGGATCGGTTCCTCCAGGCCTTAGCCACCGTGGAGCCATTCCGCCTGGCCATTACCCCTCCGATCAGATACCGTTATTTATCCCGCTTCCTAGAGTGTACTCGGTTCCTGTTATGGCTACCCTCTCTCTCCCCAACCTGACCCTGGGTATCCCCGTCTGGTACCTTGACCCTCCAGCCACCACCCTGCCTGGTCACCCCAAACCGTACCTAGCTTTGACTCCGGTTCAACCGATCCCCGTCACTTCTCCTGCTACCATGGTACCTCACACACCTCAGCCCACACCATTGCCGGTTGCGGCAGTATCAAGGAAAGGGGGCAAAGCTCACCCAAAAACCAATTAGGACCAAGTCGTCCCGACCAACCCTACCCCTCCTCGACTACCAAAGCGCGCTATCCAGTGCGCTTTGTGCGATATTGTCGGTCACGCCACCCATACATGTCCTGAATTGCCACATCTCAAGACCCTGGTCAACGAGACATTTCTCGAATCTGATATCCCTGAAGTCTACGTCACTATCCCAGATTCTATCCCAAAACTCAAACCCTTGCGCACAAATCACCCTTGTGCTTTATGCGATTTCCATGGCCATTACACCCACCTCTGTCCCCGCCTTGACGAGTATCGTTCCTCCTTAGACACGTACCGCCAATTCAAGGCTATGCATGACAAGATACCTTCTCACTTGTCTGCGAGTTCTACTTCGATAGGACCGGAGGATATTCCTACTCCCATTCACTTTCCTCCTCCCGCTGTCAAATCGATAGAGCCTTCGACCACCATTTTTTACCTATCGTCATTCTTGAGAGATGATTCGCCTAACCTCCGACCTGCGGACACTCTCGGCTCCCCCTCAGTAGACCTTGGATTTGCTGATGTTGCGCATGTGAGCCCTTCTCCACAAGATGACCAGTCACACATTACTACATCATCAGGTGATCCTCCTTCCGCCAGTCCTCCCATCTTCCAGTCCGATGAAGACATTATGGAAGCCCTGACCAACCCTGACTTTCCATGGGATGATATGCACCATCGCACATACTTCCTCCCACAGTAGTCCCATGACCAATATGCTGTGGAAACTAAAGACTTCATTCCCAATGCAGTCGATTGGTTCAAAAATCCCATCCCTACACCTGATGCTTTCGAAGAAGGAAACATGGCCAATATCTCTCCTACCATTAAAATTGACATTTCGGTCAAACCAGGAATCGAAGAATATATCACCTTGGGCGCCCAATGCACCCAGAAGAAATTGAAGCTTACACTAAGCTTTTCAAATAATTCTGCGATATTTTCGCCTGGTCCTACTCCGAAATGCCCGGACTCGATCCCACCATCGTCGAACATCATATCGACACATGGCCCGATGCCAACCCAGTCCATCAAAAATTGAGACCCATTAATCCTTCCAGACGCAATGTTATCAAAGCCGAAATCGATAAGCTCAAGCAGGCTGGTTTCATTTACCCCATTGAATACACCACTTGGGTGTCCAACCCAGTTCCCGTCCTGAAGAAACAAGGCACCATCCGTGTCTATACGGACTTTCGCAACTTGAACAAAGCTTGTCCCAAAGACAACTTCCCCACACCTTTTATTGACCAAATCATTGATGAGTGTGCAGGGCATGAGGTTCTATCCTTTATGGATGGTTTCTCCGGATACAACCAAATCGTTATCCGTCCCGCTGATCAACTTAAAACCGCATTCATCAGTCCATGGGGAACTTTCGCTTACCGGTTCATGCCATTCGACCTTAAAAAAGCCGGCGCCACTTTTCAACGGGCCATGTCTTATTTTTTCCATGACTTAGCTCATATTATCCTTGCTTATTTAGACGACCTCACTGCGCGTTCTAAGCATCGGGCGCAACACCTCCACGATCTGTGTACCGTCTTTCTCCGATGTCTCAAGTATAATATCCGCCTTAACCCGTTGAAATGCGTCTTCTACGTTCCCACCGACCGTCTCCTAGGCTTCATAGTGTCTAAGGACGGTATCACTCTTGACCCTTTGAAATTTCAAGCCATTCTTGAACTTCCCATTCTGCGTACCTTACGCTAGCTACAAAGTCTCCAAGGCAAAGCTAATTTTCTTCGTCGGTTCGTTCCTGACTATGCCACCACCGCACATGGGTTCCTTAGACTCCTCTACTCTAACATCCCATTTGTATGGGATACCTATGCTCATGAGTCTTTTGATGCCCTCAAGCAGGCTCTCACATCTGCTCCCTTGATCCGCCCTCCCGACTTTGATAGGGACTTCATCTTGTACATCTCTGCTTCCACCTATTCGGTCGCGAGAGTTATTATCCAAGAAGATGACAACAGTATCGAGCATGTGATCTACTACGTCAGTAAGAACCTCGTAGGGCCTCCTGTTTCCTACTCATATGAAGAAAAACTAGCACTCGCTGTCGTGTTCTCAGTCCAAAAACTTCGTCATTACATCCTCATGCATTCCACCACGGTCGTGACTAATTCTAACCCCATGGCTTTCCTATTGAGTCGCCGCATCCTCACTGGGAAGTACGCCCGTTGGGTCGTCATCCTTCAAGAATTCGACCTCGAATTTGTCACACCAAAAAGTAAGAAAGGTTTAGCCCTTGCTGAACTCATTTCTGAATTACCTACTGGAACATAGGATCCCCCAGTTAATGATGATTTTCCTGATGAGCACTTATTCGCCATTACTTCGGACGATCCTTGGTACGGCGATATCCTCACTTACTTGCGAACCCAAAAGTTCGATATTCACCTTGATCGTGACGCTCGACGACGTATCCGACACCAGGCTCCCCGCTACCTTCTTATCGGTGACGACCTCTAACGTCGCGGTATTGATACTGTCCTTCGTCGTTGTCTCACACATGCTGAAGCTGAACAAGTCCTCAATGCCTGCCATAGCGGCGCTTGCGGTGGCCACCTCTCCGGTATTTCTACTGCCCAAAAAGTCATGCATTGAAGCAGTCAAACACTGTTCCAATTGCCAACATTTCACCCCTAAGGCGTGAGCTCCCCCAGCTCCCCTCCATCATGTCATCTCAACTAGTCCCTTTTGTAAATGGGCCATCAACTTTATGGAGTGTCGCCCACCATCCGCTGGTAACCATAAATATATCATCGTGGCGGTCGACTATTTCACAAAATGGGTCGAGGCTATGCCAACATTTAACAACACGGCAGCTACCGCAGCCCTCTTTTTCTTTAACCACGTTATCGCTCGATTCGGGGTTCCGAAACAACTGGTCTCTGACCACGGCCGACATTTTGAAGATGAGATATGGCGTGAGCTATCCTCACTATTGGGTTTTGAGCACCAATATTCCTCCTCCTATTACCCCCAAGGTAATGGCCAAGTTGAAGCAGTCAACAAAATCCTCAAGACTATGCTTCAACGAATGGTGAATAAGCACAAAACCAACTGGCATCTTATGCTCTTCCCTGCTTTGTGGGCCTATCGAACTTCTGTTAAAACCGCCACCGGGTTTACTCCTTTCCACCTCATTTTTGGAGAGGAGGCAGTCTTACCGATCAAGTGTGAAATCCCTTCCCTTCATCTGGTCGTTGAACTTCTCCCTGATACCCAATATCTAGAACAACGACTTATCATGCTTGAGCACGCCTCCGAAGACCGTCGTGTTGCATTGCAAACCCTTGAAGTGGCTAAGAAACGCACCAAAGCTCAGTATGACCGAAAAGTCGACCCTCGTACTTTTCACGAAGGCAATCTTGTTCTAGTATATGACCAGGCCCATGATGTTCTTGGTCATGGAAAGTTCGACTCATTATGGCTAGGCCCTTACATTATCAGTAAGGATATCGGTAAGGGGGCATACCTCTTAGAGGACTTTGAAGGCAACCCCCTTCCTAATCCTCGCAGTGCACTCTATCTTAAGAAATATTACCCTTAGCATTTCCCTTCTGAAATGCATGTTTTATTTTCTTTTAGATAGCCAGCATCTTTTTCATTTTCGTACTTTGATACTTCACCAGGACATACTTTGTCCAGAAGGGTCACTTCACCTTCCCCCAAAATCGAATTTCCTCACTTACAACACTTGTACTTGGGGCACCACTTTGCCTCCTTACTTGTCTTTGTTCGTGTTGATTTTCGTCATGAGATCCCAGCTTGTACTCATGTTTTCATGGTCCCCCACGGGACCTTTAGTGTGTGGCAGCACCATCGAGTCGCCCTTGTTTAGAGCATCCAAGTTGAGTCATCATCGCATTCATGGAGTCTATCCTGAGTCCCTTTGTACCCTGCTATATTCCTCCATCCTTCATTGCTTGATCCCTCTCTTGTGTCGCACATTATGGCCTTCAGTCCCACTGTCCCCTATCCCTCATGATATTGTGTCAGTCACTGCCATGTCATTCATGCCCTTTATGCTCTAACAAGGGAAGTCATCCATTCGCTACTCAGTCCCCTCCATTTCATCATCATCATTGGTATTAGTCTGCCAGTCGCTCTACTATTTTCTCTCGTGCCTTACTTGAGGATCTCTCATTGCCTCACCTATGGCGGACCTCCTTCTGTCGACATCAGCTCATTCATTCCAGAAGACCGGTCTAGAGGGCAGTGTACCTTGGTTCCATCTTCCACTCTTGTTCGATGCCTCAGATCAGGCAAAGGGCTTTCTCATTACCCTTTGACTTGATTGTTTCTCAGCTCCAGCTCCTTTCAGCATGATCGAGATCCATATACTTGATGGTTCAGTGATGCAGCAACAGCTCTTGGTGATTCCCGGGTGTGTGTGAGATGTCTCAGCCCTCATGAGGGGGTGGCCCTGCAGGTAGTCCCCCACATGCCCGGATGACCTCTTCATTATAGCCTTTGATGTAGCTCCATATATTTGATGATGTCGGCCTTAGCCGCTTGCAGCGCGTCTTTGATTTGCATGTATCAGTCAGATTTTGCGAGCCTTTCCCCATTTTTAGGGGGCATTTGGGTTGTATTTGTATCTCATGTACTCAGATATTATTGTATAAGTCCTGGCTGTTATCCCAGGCTCAGCATGTATTTGGGATCCCTCATTGTATTTCTATCTGGCTCATGTTTATGCCGGTTGTACTTTATGGTTCGGTCCCTTGTTTACTGGACACACTATTCTTTTGTACTTTGTCTCGGTGGGCATAGGTATGCATCCCCCGCCGCCTTTAGCACAGGTACCCTCTCATAAAAAGAGACTTGTTGCACCTGTAAGTCTCGTATCCTCAGGGTCTAGTTCTTCAGCACATTAGTCTACCTTACCTTTCTCTCTCTTACTTCCCTTTTGATGTCTGGTGATTGAGTTCTTACAACGTACTTCGGTCATACGATTTGCTCCTAACACTCGCACGCTGGGGGGCAATCTGTTACACCATTTTTTGGTCATCTAACCTGCTATCATTATATGGACCCAAGTACACCATGTAAGACCAATTTTGCCCTAAGTAAAATTGCATTCACTATGTAAAATAACTTAATAAAACACATTTATTAGGTTGTTTATGGTCTAAACAGGAAACCCCAAAAGGAAATATTAAACAAACCTATATTTGTTTGACTTTCCTGGTCATGTTTAACCCAAAACAAAGAAATTAATTAGATAAATCTTTATTTATCTTATTATTTTCTAGGAATAATTATTTAAACCTTATTTAAATAATATTCCTTATTAAATATGACTAAATCACCCATAAATAATTAAATAAATCATTATTTATTTGATTATCTTTTAACCACCTCCTTAAAATGATAAATAAATCATTTATTTATTTATTATTCACAAATAAAGGGATTTGACCCAAGTCAAATACTTTTTCCCTCAAACAAATATAATAAAATATTCCATAAAAGGTGGATCTAGATTTGGTTAACATTATTTTAATCATGCACCAAGATCTAGAATGACCCAATATTTTGTTATAAATAGGAGGATTTTTTCTACCATTCTTCACCTTTTGTTGCCTATTAGATCACTCTGGATCTAAACTCTTGGTCTGACTTTGAGCCATTATCATTGTCATATTTTCCATTATTTGCTGTGTGAGCTCCCTTTGAGTTCTATCTTTGTCTGGGTTTTCTACACCAACGGGAGAGAGAAATGCTAGATCTGAAGTGCTGAGGACTTCCAAGAACCCATCCCATTGAGGAGAATTGGAAACACCTTCTTGTTTTCCTCCTAGGTGCCCTTAATACAAAAAATTCTTTCAAAAATTGTTCTTGTCTTGTCTATTGGATGTATGGAGCAAAACCTCATTTTTACTGCTTAATGTCTCTATATGCATAGATCTGGTTTTTTGCAGCACTTGTCTTGATCAACTAACTGCAGATCTGAAGATATTGACAGCCATATTTGATGTTAGGGCTATAAGTTATGCGTAGCTAAAGTGGTCTTTTTTCGTACACTTCGACAAAAGATTCATACTAACAATCTCTATAGGCTCTAAGTCTGGGATGTTTAGCATTATATTCCCCATTTACTTGCCTAATTATCAACTCTGAATCTCCATGAACTTTTATTCTTTTGGCCCCTTATTTTTTCAATAAATGCAGGCCTAAAAGGAGAGCTTCATACTTTGCTATGTTATTTCTACATTGAAAGTTTAATCTGTAGGAATGGCCCTCAGCATGATTATTTTCAGTGTTATGCACCCATATGCCTGCTCCTGCACCAGTTTTGGAGCAAGACCCATCAAAACTCATACTCCAAAGAGGATTGTTTTCATATTTATCATTTATTTTGTTGTTGTCCTCTCTGTTTTGTTCATTATAGCTATCACTGCTTTGTTCTTGTAGGTCTACACTCTGTTGAATTTTGTTTTGTTCCTCAAGATTTTCAATGTTTTGAGGGCTCATTCTTTGATTTCCATGATTGGTACTATGTTCATGATTGTTTTTTACCTTAAGACCTTTAATATGTTTGCTGTGATTTTCTAAATTAGCAAATTGTTTTTTAGTTTTCTCCTTGTTTTCCTCTTCCGCTATGGCTGCCACTATGTTTGGGGATGAAGTGGTCACTATATTGGTTGATGTTTCATTTTCTAACTCTTGCTCATCTGGAATCTCATCATTATAAAGAATGAATGAGTCAAGATTAGTATGTATAGAATAGAGAGGGGAGATTTTTGGTCTTTCTTGACTACTCACCATATATTTCATGTGTGTTTCCCTATAGAGTCTTCTAGGTTGACCGAAGATAGGGATGGTGGCATAAGTCATATCCATCTGCATAGTACCTTGCAGCTTAGCACCCTAAGATCTTGAAAGAAGCATGCCATATTTGGGGGGCACATCAGCTACTACCACATCCATCACTAGGCATTTACCTGGGATCTGGGTCAAGTTTACACAAAGATCTTTGATCAGGCCTAAGCATTTTACTCTACTGGAGTCAAAAGAATATAAATCTTTATATGGTCTGGTTATCTCAAGGCCTAATCTCTCCATGATTACTTTGGGCATGAGGTTATGTGAAGCCCCTGAATCATGCATAGCATTGTGCAAAATTTATCATGGATATTCAAACTGACATAGAATGGAGGGGTAGTTCCTTCTTGAAATTTTCGTTCAATATTTGGACCAAAAAGAAGCTCTGGTGTATCATCATTTAAGTTAACAGTGTCATGAACATTTTCTATGTTCAAGGTTTTCAAAATGTGATCTATATATACATTTGAGTGACTAACTCAGTAAGTGGGATAGATATTTTGATTTTATCAATTTCACTCTCTAGACTAAAGGGAATCTGATTTTTCAAAATGTTTGTTTCAACCTTGTTAGTCACTTCTTTATTAGCAAAAACAGCTTGCTGATTTCTACTATTTACAACAATCAAAATGGTTTTTTCAGGAGCATTAGCTGAAGTGCTAGTGCTGCTAGGGTCACCACTCTATTTTTCAATGATTCGAGTGTTTTTCCTCTTATCTTGATCATGGTTTTCTGTTGTCTTTTTGGAAGTGTTTACAGGGTTGTTTTTGGCAGAATTATCAGAGGTTTTCTTCTTGAGAGTTTCTGAGTTCTTTTTACTTCTTAGGTCGTATTGTTTGGGTGATCCTATGATGGCATTTTTGAAATATGGTTCATAGTATTCAATTTCTGGTCTTCTATCATCATATGGTGTATATAGACCTTGTTTTCTTTCATGGAGGAAATCAGAATCCTCATTGCTTACTCCCAACATGTTTATGTTATCATCCTCTATTTGTTCAATTTTTTCTTCATCCTAATTAACATAATTTTCTTGAAAAGGAGGTCTGATCTATTGATCAGCATCTCTTTTTCTGTTCTGAGGTTGATTTCTCCTAAAGTTCTGATTCTAGTTTTGGGATTGGTTTCTATTTTGAGGAGTTGTTTGATTTTCTCTGGATTGAGCTCTCTCATATATGCTCATCCTCTCCATCATATTTTCCATCATTCTTTCCAATTTTGAGTCAGATGTGGAAGGTGCAGCTTCATCCCTATAAGATACCCTCTTCTCAGTCTTCATTCCAGCTCTCTTCTCAATCATATTGGCTTCTACGCCTAAGGCTCGCCTCTGCATATCTTCTAAAGTTAAGGGGTCCCTTTCTCTTAGCTGATAGGCCATTTCGGGATTAAATCCTTCGGGGAACTTGGCCAAAGCTGAGCCTTGTGGAGGTTTCAATTCCGGGGGTAGTGCGTTATAAACACTATTAAATCTAGTGCAATAATTTTGAACACTTTCCCCAGGGTTTCTCTTGAGGTTGTTGTAATCTGAAAGTATTTGGAGAGGATTCCTCCTCATTTCCCATTTGTTTATAAATGTTTGATGTAAAGAAGGGAGATCATTTATACTATTAGGAGTTAAACCCTTAAACCATTTCTTAGCCTCTCCTCCTAAATTTTGGGCAAAGATTCTCATCTTAATGGTCTCATCTTCTATTTCCATATAATCAAAGGCAAGGCATCATTCACCTTGTCTACATGGCGTTGAGCTGTAATGGGTTCACTTCCGGTAAAATGGGGAATTTTGGACTGATAGTCCGGTGGCAAATTGACTAAGGGTAAAGGAAGGACTAGAGGAGCATACCATGTTGCCATGATAGGAAGTTGTGGGATAAATGGGGGGTTTACAAGTGGAGGGTTTATGAAAGGAGGGGGAGGATGGAATGGAGTAGTTTGAACAGTGGGTGTATTGATAACAGAAGTACTTGGACCAGCAAGAGACTGTTGAGCAGATTTAGGATGAGAGAAACCAAAGTTATGAATGAAATGAAGGTCAAGCGGGGTGGTTTCTCTACTACCAGGATGTTCACCACTATGTTGGGGTGAGTGTGGAGACTCAAAGTCTAACTGATCCATATCATCAAGTGACCTAGTTCTGAATTGGTTTCTTAAGTCACCTTGTGTATCTTGTAGAGATAAAATATTTTCAGGGATAGAGTTAGCTCTATGAATTGGTCTGACAACACTTGAAGTTTTGGATTTAGGAGATTTCCTAAGGATATTTTCTGGATTTTCAACTATCTTAGGAGGATTTGGGTCAGGATAGGCTCTAGTATAAATTCTCTTAGAAGCCACTATGTAGTATTTTTAGACCCAATGATGAGAAAAGTTTCAGCCAAATATGACAGTCTTTAAGAGGCTAACTAATATTTTTCAAAGAAAAATCAATCCTGAAAGTCTTCTTAACTGGGTTGATATGATGTTATAATAAAAAGTTTCCCAATGGAGTCTTAGGAACAACCAGTGGGGTCAGCAGGCCTACTGAATACCAATGGAGTCGCCAGGTGAAGGATTTTTACTTGTTTTCAAGGTTTTGGTTGTTTTTCACCATCAACAATCAATAATAACCAATCTTGGTGACACTTGATTCATTCAGGAATAGGGGTTAGTTGAGTTGTGAAGTTATCTATTACTCAATAATCTCCCCAGTATGGTTGCCACTATGTTAGGGCTCTGTAATTTGCAAGATTGGCAAGAAATAATGCTGCAGAGCCTACATCAAAACCACTATGGAATCCTAGGATCTAGCCCTCCTAGATTTAGAGAGGGATCTCTCTATATGAGTGTTTTCTAAAGATATGATCTTTATGCTTTATGCTATGATATTAGGCTAGTTATGAAGTACAAGGGTTTGTTTGTTTTTGGTTGGGTGAGATATCATCAAAATGAAGGAATTTTTTTGAAGGGTGAAGGTATGAGCAGGTTGAGAGAATGGTTCTGCTGATAGGATAGGTGTGAAATAGTGTTAATCCATTAGGCTATGGAGTCACAAAAGGATTTAATTGCACAACAAGTTTCAAGTATGTTCTATGGGGCAAGTAATCTATATCAAAGGATATTTTGATATTGAGTTATCGTATGAAACATCAAGAAGTGTGATGAAAGAATGAAGACATATAAGAAAGAACAAAGAGCAGCTTAAGATCAGGTAAGAACTTTGAATCTAGCCTTCTTTCAACATACTCTCAAGGGAAAACAAAGAATAGCCTAAGATCAAGTAAAGACTTTTAACTTAGCCTAATTTTAGCATATTCTCAAGGAAAAACAGTTTAAAACAAAGAATAACTTAAGATCAAATAAGGACTTTTAACCTAGTCTACTTTCAGCATATTCTCAATGGAAAACACTTAAGATAAACAATAAAGGGTAGCCTAAGATAAGGTAAGAACTTTGAATCTAGCCTGCTTTTGGCATACTCTTAGGGAAACTTTCAAAGACAATATATCAAGTTATACTCAAGAAACATGGGCTCACCAAAAATTCACTAGTTATACTCTATTGAATTATCCTTAAAATAAAATCAGAAGAAAACATTAAGATAAAGCTTATCAGTGAGATTTAGGGTACTTTTACAGTAAATCCTAATCCATATTTGCTGTTCTTTATCAAAGAAAGTGGATAGTATGGAAAACATAAGAACAAAATGACAATTACAGTAAGAAAAACATCACCATTGACATAAACCAGGATCCCATAAATTAGCTTGTATATTTGATGTTCAAACTAGTTACAATCTTCAAGTCCAGTAGGTCTTTACAACTTCAAACTTCTCATCTCAGCCTATGTTTCTTCAATTACAAACAGAGCTTCAGCAAGCATCAATAACTATTTACACTTGATAAGTATTCAACACCCAACAATAATAGTGAACTCCTCATATGATATTTATAGGTAAATTTGAGGAGGTGGAGTGGAAAGAAGGTCCAATTAATCAATTAATACAGAGTAAATGCTTCTCGACCTTTGGGAGGCCTTAGGGAGAATATTTCAGATGTTTATCTCTGTTTTAATCAATTTTACATTGACTTTCATCAACTTCAGTCACTTTTGTTGACTTTGGAGGCTTTTGGTAGGCTGGTAATTAATTTTGAGCTGTCTTTGGAAAATATCTCTGACTGTGCATTCAATTTGTATTCTTTTGAGGAAATTGAACTTGTAGGTGCCATTTTGAGGATCAATTGCTTCACTGATGTTGCATTTGGAGACTCTCTCTGTTGATATGTCTGCTTTAGTAGCTTTAAACACTTATTAGGCCTTGATCTTGCTTTAAGGCCTTCTTTTCATCTTTCAGGCCTTTTTGTCCTTTTCTGACTATTTCAACCTTTTAAACTAACTTAATCTTCAAATTGTGATTTATCCATTTAAACTGTGGGATTAAGTCTTTTGATTTTCAACTTTGCGCTTTAATAATTTATGTTTAATTCATGATACTCTTTACTAATCTTTATTAACTTTATTATTTGCTGCCAGGTGCTTTTGCTGCAGCGCTAGGGGTTTTGACTGAGTAAACCAATGCTCATGAAACACTGGAAAATACATAAAATTTGACCCCTTTTGTCCCTTCTTGATTTTAATTCAGCCACAGAGGATCGTCATCCTTGGCCTCGCCCCTTGATTGGACTGTGAGACAGGTTTATACCATATAACTGCCATGAAACCTGCAACAAAACACAAATCATTATAAAATCCTGCGTTACATGGATCAAACTGCTTTTGAGGGTTTGGCGGAGGCGGAGGAGCAATGCAAAGGAGGTGAAATGCAAGCGGAGGAGGCTCTGTGGAGAAAAATGCGAAAATAGGGTTCAAATGTGAATTTGGGCACGAAATATAGATTAGTGGTTTTCTAAAAAACTTTGGTGGTTTTCACGCAGCATTCAAGCGATAAGTGGTTTTAAGGCGATCGAACGTGATACAACATAGGGTGTGACACTTGTCCACCCCGAAACCGCCTGTTTCGCGTAGATTCGGGTTGTTAAACCCTGACAAAAAATTCTACACGAAATAGAATGCGGGCCATCGAATCTGGGGGTGTAGATCCAACAGCCACGGGGGAGCGCGATAGGTGGAAGATGCATGGTGGAAGGGAGGTGGTGGAGGCCAGGTGGCAGTTGGAGATTGGACGGGCGGTTAAATAGTGGGGGGTGGGACCGGAGTATGACGTCAACTCTTTTGTTTGGTAGCGGGATGGTTGATCGACAGGGTCAAAAGGTGAGAGTGAGCACGAACCGTTTATCTTGGTAGATAAACAGTGGAGATGTGTTGGTGCAGATGTATGAGAAGGGATGGTGGGGATATGGGATGGAAGGAGGGAGAACAGTAGTTGTTAGATCAACGAGATCTACGATCGAGATCTCATCGAAGGTTAAAACATCGGCTGGGGAAAGGAGAAAGGTAATGGAGAAAAAGACGTGGTTTGTCGATGTGATGGGGTCATTGCGATGCGATTGAATAATGCCGATGCAATGAGCACATCAGCATATCACAAAATGGGAGAAAAGAACATGCAAAGGCACGAATATTTTGAAAATTTCGATATGCGATTGCGATGGGGGCTTAAGTCCTTAGCACATGGTTTTGGGCCGTGGTTTTATAGCGAAAGAGCGGCTAGGGCTTAGGGGAAAAGGGGCTGAAGGCCTTGAAAAGGGGCGGAAAGGCTTTTTAAAGGTTTTTTATGATTTTTATGGGTTTTTAAGCCTTTTTTGAGGTTTCAGTAGGAAAAAGGGGATGATTTAAACCATAAAAAAGAGTTTTTTATAAGTTTAAAAGGGATTTTTGGAGGTTTTTTAGGAAAATGAAGGGAAAATGAGAAGGAAAAAAGGGGAAATTTCAGAGGAAAATGGAGGATGAATAAAAGGGAAAAAAAAAGGTTATATGAGGGGATTTTGGAGGAGTTTATGAAGATGAAAAGATGGGGAGCATGGCTAAAAACAGTCTCTTTTATACAACAGGTCTTCTTGAGGGTTTTTAATGAAGATATCAGTGGAATAGAAGGGATGTTTTGGACAAGGGAAAACAAGGCTTCAAGAACTCACAATTTTCCTTTAAAACTTGTTTCTTGAAGACAAAAGACTTGTTTTAGCCATCATTTTCCGTAACAAAATTTACTGATGGCTAGCAGGCATATCAAACCTCGGTGAGAAACGCAACTGGCTTTACTCCTTTTGAGTTGGTGTATGGTCTAGAAGCTATCTTACCAATCCAATGTTAAATACCTTCGTTAAAACTCGCGATTGACTTGTTACCTAACACCTCAAAAGAAGAATCGCATCTCCTTAACATCATCCATCTTGATGAAATGTGTCATGAAGCCCAATTGGCCAACGAAGCACACAAGAGACTTATAAAGGTGAAATACGACAAAAATTTTCAGCCGCACATTTTCTCAGAGGACGACTTGGTCCTTCTTTATGATCAAGAAGCTGATGTAATAGGTACCGGAAAGTTTGAGCCATTGTGGCATGGCCCCTATATTGTCAAAATAATTCTTGCTAATGGCGCCTATGAGTTGGTTGATTATGATGGAATTCCATTGGCGCAACCTACAAATGGGTTGTATTTGAAACGTTATTATGCTTAATCATGAGCGTAGTAATTCTTTGTATTATATTGTATATATATGTTGTTGATTTTAATTCACTATCTTAATTCGTTTTTAGAGCTTTCTTAACATTAGTAATCCACTATACATTTCATCTCAGATGTCTGAATCTTCGGAACCCTTTGTTGGATATGCTGATGGTGCTAGTTGTAGTACACAGAATTTATCCTCTCCAACGTGGGCCATTTTCACTCCGAATGGTGAGTTAGTGAGTTTTCAAGGGATTTGTATTGGTATATCGACGAACAATATCGCTGAGTATAGCACGTTGACCGAACTTCTCTCTGATGCCATTTCATTTGGTATTAACCGTATCATCATAAGGTTAGACTCACAACTTGTGGTATTACAACTTACTAGTGTTTATATTGTTAGAAATCCAAAATTACATAGATTGTTTCTTAGAGTTCGACTTTTGGAAAGGCACTTTGATTTTATTCAATATCAACACATTTCCAAAAATTTGAACACATTAACTGATTCATTAGCTAATCAATTTTTAGACAGACATTTGCAACATATGTAAAGAAAAAATTCACATCATTGAATAGGATTGCACAATAAACATACGAAAACACTGAAATCATATAGACAGATAGTTATAGGTTTTTACAAAAATTTGTGCCCAAGACACATTGGTCGTCTGATCTCAAAATGTATGCAAAATGTCACAAGTAAACTAGTGGTGCTCATGGTAACATGTTATAGATCTAGCTATCCTACGAAGTAACTGCATCCAGTGGTTAGGAACCCCAATAATGTGTCATTGCAGTCGCATAGTGTTACACTGAAAACTGTCACCTTGACATTCTGCTGACCGTATGAGCTCATTATTACTCATACTTCCTCCTTTTGCAAGTCTAATATACCAGCTCCTCATATCAAGCTTCAAAATCAGAAGAAAATCCTTAAAATACCCTAAGAATTGGTATCGCACTTTCTCCATGCATTCCCTGCGGTCCCGCACCTAAAGCTCAGCCTGCATGCGGAACCATACCGCACGTTCTTTGTGTAATGGGTGCGGACCTCTGTAAAACATAAAAAGGCGAGAAAATGAAGATTAAAAAGTGAATTCCAGGTGAATTCTAGAAGATTCTAGACGGGAATTTTCGGAATGGATACACTTTGAAGCTGGTTCATGCATCCCTTCCTTAATGGAGCTAACCCCTTGATGTAAGGAGCTTATCCCTTTGAAGGAGGATTCTATCCCTTCATATTTGGAACTAGAAACCTCTTCTCTTTCACTATAAAAAGAGGCCTTGGGTAGCCTCAAAGGGAGTTCAAGCTTATGAGATTTGAAGTTAAATGCTGTTGAGATTTAGACTTGAGTAACTTAAGACTTTCTGTGAGGTTAAATCACTTATCCTCATTTGTCTTAGTTCAAAGAGTGCAATGCTTGTGAGAGTAAAGGAGATTCCTGCTTCGGACCCCGGGAGGACCTGCACAACATCAAGGCACAGGTTGTAAAGGTTTTCTATCTTTAAAGTTAATACAAATATACTCATTTCTCTCATTAAACTGTCAATTTGTGGTTTATTTCATGAATTCCTTGATCATTATGATAAGTATGATTTATGATAATGTCTATACAGGTGCTGCTTAATCTTTTTCCTTGTTTGTGATTGCAGATATACGAAGGACGTTCTTTCAGTGCACGGGAAGGACTTCAACAAAATCAAGTAAGCAAGCAAAGCATTGGATATAAGGTAGGCCTTGCACCCGTATAGTGTTTTTATAAATTGCATATGCTTAGAGAGAGATTAGTATAATTGGTTGTTTGTTGCTAGTTACCTTTTGTACTAGAGAGATTGGTCTTGTCCGCAAGACGGATTAATCTACACAACAAAATGGCGACTCCACTGGGGAAGAACTTTTGTTTGTTCTTGGTTCTCTTTGATTTTTGACTTGAGAAAAGGTTTCTTTTTCTGGTTTTTGATTGATTCACATCTGTCTGGGTACTTTAAATTTTTTCTGTTTTTGAAAATTTAGAAGTATTTTTTATTTTTCTATCATTTTTGCTAGGACCGCACTCTGCATAACTGTTACAGTGCGGGCAGTTTCGCACGTTCTTTATAGAATACAGTGCGGGACCGCACCTGTTAACACTGCTTACATGCGGACCCTGTAAAAATTTTGAAAAAATCTCTAGGTTTCTTTTTCTGGTTAATTTTTAGATCTTTGGTTTCTGCCCAGACTGGTTATTGTGTCTCTCAAAAATTCATTGTTTATGAACTCCAACAGTGTTAGTGTTTTGAATGATTTTCTAGAAGTTTTTGCCGATTGGATTATTTTTCCTGTTTGGTCTTTGTAGTGATTCAAATTTTTGACAATCTGTAGTATCTCAGATCACATAAGATCTCTTTTTGTCTATTGAATCCGACCTCATTGTGAAAACATCCTAGTTTGAGAAATTAAGCCTGTTTGATTTCTTTGCAAATCTTCGAAAAGAACTTGTTTTCAAAGTTTTGAATTTCATTTATTTTTTGAGTGTTTTGGAAAACATATTTTGAGTGTTTTTGATCTGTTTGATGGATTCTTAGTTTGCTGAATAACTAAGAGAAACATTCATAAAAAAAAAAAATCTAAAAAGCTTTTACTCAAATTAGATTAGTTCTTTAGATTAGTCTGCATAGTTTTGAATAGTTTTAATTTTTCTAGATTTCTTTCGAAAGAGAATTGTTTTGTAAGCTTCTTGTTTGGAAAAGAAAATAGTTTTTCTTGTGAGCTTTGATAGTTTAACAAAAAGACAAAATAGTTTCTTTCACTTAGTTTTCATGTTTGAAGAAGAAATTTGAAAGTTGCATTCTCTAACTCTTCTTTAGATAGAAAATTCATTGAAAGGAAAAAGAATTGAATATCATCATAGGTGCATTTTAGTGTTTTTGGAGGTCGAGTCTTCACATCATACAAAGTTTCATTTCCGCGCCCATTTGACTTAAGAAACAGCTCTTAAAAGTAACGCTTAAATAAAATTCATCTAGTAATTTTTTTATTTCTAGGGCTCTCATCACCAACATAGCTTAGGCTAGTATCTTGGAGTAGGGAGTAATTAACTCTCCAAGGTAGATAAAACAAACAAGTAGATATATCTTGCGGTAGGAAGAATTCTAGTTGTTGCATGTATGCTCTGGGAAGCTCCTCTTAAAGGAGTTAAGCACGAGATCATATCTGAACCAGTGGGGTAATCAATCCTTCCTCATTGGGAGCGATAGAAGATATACACGTATTAAAAACGGTAAACCTTGGATAGACCATTGTCGAGGAGCCAGGGGTCACTTGTCGGTAAACCTTGGATTTTGTTCAAGGAGCCTTCAGGTATGCTTTTGATGACTATTTCAGTGGCTTTTTAATAGAATTTGTGAACCTTTTTGTATCATGAATTTGGAAAGTAATAAGGAACCATAACAAAACATGTGAGAATTGATATGCAAGACTTAGCCACTGATAATGGTTATTTTCTGTACAGGAAAAGGAGAAAACGAGGAATTTCCGTTCCAAAGGAAAGGACAAAGTCGAGATAACTGCTGTCCCTCTGAACGAGAACCGAATGCAAACAAGGCTAAATAGATTACAGCAAATCGGCTCGGAAAAGAAGGAGAAGACACCAGCTCGGCGCCAAAGAAAGGAAAGGATGAAGAATTAACAGTTTGGCGAATCCCTCAGGATCTTCGATCCTGAGGGATCGCTGCTTTATTTATCATGTTACTTGGACATCTCCGCCATCACCTTTATATAAAGGGACAACACTGTTAGCTTGATAGATAGGATACGCTTTTATGTAATTTTCTGTAAAACATCAACTTTGATTATTGAGTCTCGTTGAGAACTGGTTCAATGTATTTTTGACCGATGCATTAATAAAAGCTTGGTGATTATTTCATCTCTGCGTCTGGATTAACTTAAAGCGGTGTATCCTTGGAGGCTAAGGGCCCGGCCCCGAAGGACACTTGCTTCTGTACCATTACGACTTGACTTTTGTGTGGTTTGTTTATCATTGTTATTTGGTAATTTGATATGCTTTATAAGTTCATATTACATGCTTTGTTAAAGATTGAATCATTGAGGTTTTTTACAGATAGAATCGTGTGTTGACTCCGCATCAAGTTATTAATCCTTTCAAGAGTTAATTGCATGTTCTTACTGTTTTGTTACAGAGCTGTTATACTAA
The DNA here is from genome assembly GCA_034641835.2 of Pinus albicaulis. Lineage (NCBI taxonomy): Eukaryota > Viridiplantae > Streptophyta > Pinopsida > Pinales > Pinaceae > Pinus > Pinus albicaulis. Next base: position 260 of record JAXQQM020068714.1, on the reverse strand, counting down.
ACGTTCGTGTTGTGCGCGTTTCTGATTTATCAGTACTGTTCCATAATTCATTAATAGTTATTGCTGTTCCATTAGTGTGATTTGTGTGAATTGCTTTTAGAGTGAAAGAATGTTATTTGATTGCAAAGAATGCATTTGAGTTAATAGATTAAGTTTGGTTACAACCTGCGGGACTTAGTTATTCAATTGCTGTTCCATTTTAGACTTGCTGTTCTATTTCAGAATTGTTGTTCAATCCTTTATTTGCTTTGCTATTCCAT